>JAXQQM020080091.1:0-166534 GCA_034641835.2 Pinus albicaulis | reverse complement strand
GTTTTACTTCATTGTTGTAGGGTTTTGGGTACTTTAATTTGTATTTGGAACAATGGACGCCGGTACTCTATCTGTTGCTTTACTATTCTACATACTGCTATTTCACTTTCATGGACTGTTTTACTTCACTGTTGTAGGGTTTTGGGTACTTTAATTTGTATTTGGAACAATGGACGTCGGTACTCTATCTGTTGCTTTACTATTCTACATACTGCTATTTCACTTTCATGGATTGTTTTACTTCATATAATATCTTTTAACTTTCTATGGATTGTTTACTACCGTTGTAGGGTTTTGGGGCAACTGACCTGTGGTTTAAAACAATGGACGTCGGTACTCTATCTGTTGCTTTACTATTCTACATACTGCTATTTCACTTTCATGGATTGTTTTACTTCATATAATATATTCAAAACAATGTTTCTCATCTTTTAAAATTTTATTTTTTTCTTTTTAAATTGAACCCTCCGTCGGTCTACCGACGCCTTGTAGACGTCGAAACTGCGACAACCCAGAAATGTCGAAAGAGAGACAGTATGAAAACGTCGGAAGAGTGACGTTCCAAACGTCGGACCACATATCGTCGGAATTACGACATCTTCCAGACGTCGGAAGAGTGACGTCCAAAACGTTGGACCACATTTAGTCGGAATTGCGACAGTTTACAAGCATCGGAAGAGCGACGCCAAAACGTCGGACCATGTTTAGTCGGAAATGCGACGGTTTACAAGCGTCGGAAGAGCGACGTCCAAAACGTCGGACCACGTTGGGTCGGAATTGCGACGGTTTATAAGAGTCGGAAGAGCGACGTTCCAAACGTCGAATCACATTTCACCGGAAGTGCGACAATTTACAAACGTCGGAGGCGCGACGGTTTGTGAGACGTCGGAAGAGTGACGCTTGTTCGGAACGACAGAAGAAGTGTCGATAGTGCGACACTTTTTACGTGCGTCGGAACAGCGACGGCATGACAAACCACGGTTTGTCCGCCCCCGAACTAGGAATATGTGCCTAACTCTTGGGTTGTTCCTCAAATATTGGAGTTTGTTTAGTAACTCCCTGTCTTGTTCAGGTTTTTGGTGAGAAATTATCTCAGCCAAAGGAGTCTAAGATAGCACGAAATATCTTAGAAATTTTCTCTCATATATTTAAATTGTAAACTAAATTATTTTAATAAGTGAGAATGATGAGAATGCCTTGAGGCTGAAGCCTCTTTTCCGCCATTGTTTTGTCTGGTTTTGTATATGTTTTTTCTGTAATGTTTCTGAGTTAATTTATTTTGTAATATGTGGTATCAGAGCCATATGGGTGAGCGTATACTGTGTTTTTAATTTGGTATTCGTTTGGTGAGGGTGTATTAGAACAGGTATGCCCACCCTTTGACATGGAGAGAGTTGGACTGCAAACGCAAGGTTTGTGTTTCGGCGAGCTTACGAAGAAGATACGGACAGATGCGAAACCGATTTAAAGGCAATGCTTTTAACGATTTCGCATTGAACTGTAAAAATCCTTCGATGCGGCGAGGAATCTGCTGCATACACGACATCCACAATTCACATCTTTGGAAGAGATGTGTTGGTATTACCTATTGGAGAGTAGGTGAAAGGGATCTGGAGAAGGATTAGATGAGAAAGCCCCTCATCCCGAATTTGATTAAAAGGACGTTACATTTAAGGCTTTGTGACTAAGTTTCATTAAATATTTGAAGCAGAGACATCTACAGAAGGGTTGAAACCCATTGATAGATTCGTAAGACATTTCTTCAATTTTGGTTTGCCTAAGTTTTTATTTTTATTTTTTAAAAAGTTTTGGAAGATACATTATGAATGGATCGACCCTTGGAAATGGTCATCCACAGTCAAATGATTGTCTCAGTTCTACAATCGCATACACTCACACATAGTGCAGCCAACAGTGAAAAGATGATGGTACTCTCATGCAGTTTAAAGGGGAAGTACACTAGTGTAAAACTCCTACACCTAAAGGGGGGGAGTTCACGAATACTTTCCAAGAGAAGTGTCTCTCCTTTCAGTTGAAAAAGGGGGGAAAATGTCAATGAGATTGACAGTGGTTGTCAGACTGAAAGTCTCAACAAAACCAGCAAAAGCAGTCAATGGGCATCTTCAACAGCCAGTGGACATCAAAAAATTTTCCAGTGGGCAGTCAACAGCAAAGAAGCAGTGAACATTTTTCAGCACAGCAAAAGCAATAGTGAGTTGTTTTTGACATCATCAACCAGTGGGCTTTGAACAAATTTTGTCAGTGGACAAAGGATGTTGATTTCATGCAAAGGACAGATGGATCCTTTTGCAACTTGGAACTTGATGGAGTTGTCAAGCGAAATTCAGAGATGAATCAGACATACAGCTAACTCATGGTCTCTTCAGATTACAGTTTTTCAGCATCCAGCTTTGGCAGTTTTTCAGGCAATGTTTTTTAGGATCAACATGAGAACTTGAAAGATGGTTCCTCGTTCTTATTTTGGATTTTTCATTGAAGGGGGGAATGTTAGCCTCTCTCAAATAACAATAATAAATCCAAAATAATAAATAAATAAATTAAATATTCCAAGTTAGGAATATGTGCCTAACTCTTGGGTTGTTCCTCAAATATTGGAGTTTGTTTAGTAACTCCTATCTTGGTGGGTTTTTGGTGACAAATTATCTCAACCAAAGGAGTCTAAGATAGCACAGACTATCTTAGACATTTTCTCTTATCTATTTAAATTGTAAACTAAATTCTTTTAATAAGGGAGAATGACAAGAATGCCATGAGGCTGAAGCTTCTTTTCTGCCATTTTTTTGTCTGGTTCTGTATCTATGTTTTTTGTAATGTTTGTCTGAGTTGATTTATTTTTCTACAGAAACGAACTCTTGCCTCCAAAGCATGCAAGTACAATCTCTTGGAACCGATATTCACTTCTTCTTCGTTCAGGTGCAACATTGTTTTGATCTAAATCAGGCCACTGATGTAGGTCTATAATTTTTGTTTATTGATCTCCATGTCCTCCAAAGTGGCCATTTTCTCCAGCTACTTCAGGTACTGATCAATCTTCTACGGGACTTGTTGTTTGTGTTTATTCTCGGTGAGTGTTCCAATTGATGGGATTTGGTCGGTTCTCACCATGAAATCCAAATTTGTCCATATCCGTACATATGCGGCCTGAATGATTCTGATGGATGAGGTGAGTTGCTTGTTGTTCTTGATTAGCATTTGAACTCTGGATTTCTCTAACTATGCTTATGGCTTCATCTTCTTTACCAGTGTATGTGGCGCGACTTTGTATCGCATTTTCCACTCATGCACGATGGAGATGGAAGTATGTATATTCTTAAGGATTCTGACAAACTCTCTACTCTTCCGCAACAAGTCAATCAGGTGGATAATTTTCTTATGTACGGTTACCAACTCCTCATAAATATCCTGCATAGTGTCTCCAAGTACATATACTTCAACAACTATCACTTCTCTTATCCTCGCAGTATACATGTGCGGAATGTGCGTTCTATGCTGCTGCCCGGAGTTATTCATTCTCTTGTCGAAGTGCCTATATGTTTTGTGTCAACTACTTGTTCTCATCCACCAAACATTGGGTGTTGGGTCTGGCTACTCCTGCGAAGGCCCAACTGGCATTGACAATGGAATTTGGATTCCTGCTAGTGTTTTCCATGATGACAATTTCTCTTATGAACACGGGTGATGCATGATAATTTGGGAAGTGTTTTCTTAGTGCTTGTACAATATTCTTCTGCAATTCAACAAATGATAGATTGTACACATCCATGCCCAGATCATCATCAAGGGGATTGTTTTGTAGCTGAAGTTGGTGGAGTCTAAATGGCGGCCTGAGGTGCGCTGGGCATAACGTCCACACCTTCATCTTGCAGCTCCAGTCCCAATTCCATGTCTATGAGTTCAATAAATTGTTCTAGCTCTTGAGAAAACTCATATTCCCGCATCTGTTCGCTCACTCCTTCTGTTGCTAGGTGATCCTGAATCTGTTCTTCAACCTGTGTAGGTGTGGTCTCTTCTACCATGGAACCTTGCCTTTCTTCTTCTTCTTGCTTCTATATCTCCTCTTGTTCTCTTCTTCTAAGCTCCCATTCTTCTTTCAACTCTTGTTCTTCTCTTTGCGCTCTCTTCATTGCTTATTCTAAGGATTGCTTCTTTCTCTTCCTCTGCTCTGCTCTTTGCTCTCTTTCTCCCCTTTTCACTTCAATTTCCAAAGCTACTTTATCGGTGAGAGGATCTTTTTTCATTTTCTAGCTTTTTCCTCTTATGTATTCTCTGTTACCTTCCTCTTTCCCTTGTCACACGCCAGACTGTTGCCTATTGTTGTTGTTTCTTCTATAACTATTGCCACTTGCAGAACAACTTAAGAAGTTCCAAACATACTAATCGTCTCATGAGGTTAGGAGGAGTCATAACAGTTCTTTCATGGTTCCTCCTCCAACCACTGATATATCACGTTGACCCAGTTGAAGTATACTCTTGCATAGTGGTCTTTGCAAATTCCCCTCAGATCATATGGATTGTAACTCTTTGTGTCGAACTTGAATCTGACGATGGATTTCCCTTCGACATCTATGATCTTGAGATTCTTAATCTCCTATAATCCGACCTGAAAAATGAAATTTTTTCCATGGCGCCTTCTTCGTCTTATGCAATGTTGTAGAAAAACTTGTGGAGATATGATAAGCTACCTCTTGCATTACTAGTTTTTCGGTGGCATATCTTGGCAAAAGATATGGCATTCCCACTGAATAACTATGATCAATGTGCCATTCGGTAAGGTGAAATAATCAACAATATCTTATATCGCCTCCATATTTGCTTGTGACATGCACCGTGGGTCCTCTTGAAATATGAGCTTGTAAAGCGGGATGATGAAGTGATTAGTAAGTTGTTCCATGACTCCACGGTGAATTAAATCTTAAAGTAGCTTAAAATATATGCGTATGACAATGTATCTCGGTGTCCATGTCCAACTCCATGCCAGGGAGCTGATGTTGTGTACAAATTGCATCCAGTAAGTATGAAGAAATGTAGAAGCGTGCTTGCTCGCCCTAGGGTGGATTGCGAACTTTTTTCACATGGATTCTCAACTAATGAGCCAATAGATCTAACCAGTTGAATGACTTCCCTTCGTTCACTACCTGGTTCAAAAATATAATCCACCCCTCAGGAAAGGTCTTTGTGTCTAGTTGGCCATAGAATTTGCAACCTAGTATGACCAAAAGCTGATAGGCCTTCCTAAGTCCTTTTGTCTTGTACATGTGGGTGGGTGTCTCTCTAAAATTTTTTGGCTCTTTCACCCAACTCTTGATGATATCCCTTGTGTTCGTGTAGCTGTGAGTGGCATAGAACATTGAGTCCATGTTCTTCATTGTCTAAAGAATATGATACATCTGCTTGAAATATGTTGTCGGTAATTTAGCAAGCTTCTGCCCATTAGTGTTGCTCAATGTCATAGTTTCCACATCAGTGTTTGAGTCAACCAAGATGATTATATTCACACATGGGAAGGTTGGATACATGCATGCAACCTTGTAGATCCCTAACTGCGTGATGCTGAGATACACCTTCCGGTCCCATAAGTCTGCCTGAAAGTCATTTGTAAAATCATCTTTGATATGCTGCCATGTCAATTTTGATCCCTTCTCTATGAACAATTGAGTGTCCACATAAACTTGAAAGTTAACCAGAACTTTCTCAACCGCTTCCCCAATACTGATTTCAACAGTTTATTTTGAGGAAAAACTCTTTGATTCCATTGTGAAAGTGATTACTGGAGATATTCTCAACAATTTTTGTACCTGTGGGACAGAAAAGACACTAACGACATGCAAATATTAGTTATAAGAAAAACTACTTTCAAGACATGTTCATGCAGCACATCGGGAAACTGACTGGAAGGATTTCTAAATTCTTGATGGGAAGAGGGTCTGATTGGTTGGGGAAACTGCGCACTCCAAAATACTAGCATTCAAGGTCTAAGGTTGTGGCTTGAGACTACACAATGTGCAATTCAGCTTGGGTAGTGAGCCAAGAGAGACTACGCATTGTGCAGTCTTAGTGGCCAAGGATGCTGGCTGAGGCCTGGATGTTGGTTGAGGCTTAGCATTACACAATTCACAGTGAGGATAACCTGTAATGTGCATTGTGATTTTCCATAGGCCAAGCTCTAGGCTTGAGCCTCCAGATTGTGCAATTCCCAAGTGAATTTTGGCCAAGAAAAAGGTCGATCTTCCCAAGGGAAGTGTGAAAAATGAGTAGATATGAGAGATTTTGGATGCACGAGTATGGATCTGACTAAGTATTGATGAAAAAATATAAATCAAGTGCAGAAACTGAAAAAATGAGAAGTGAATGAGATCGGTGAGGAGAGTTGTCGCAACGATGACCATTGGTGCAAAAATGCAGAAACCGATGCGACACTTGTGAAAGGAAAACAAGAACTTGAAACAACACTTATACATGATAAATCAAGTTAAATGCCAGTATGAATGCAAAGAAACAAGAGAAACCACACTCATGCAAGCCAAGCGGCAAAAGGCGATAGGAAAAAAACCAACTAAAAGCGATAAATTCAAAACTCACCCAGAAAAGCGACGACAATCGCACTGAAGGTTCCTTGATCTTCTCGGGAATGCTAGAGCTCCAAGATCGAATGTGATAATGAGCTCTATGGGCATCGATTAAATATATTTGATAAATTAGGGTTTATGACGCGCGTGCCACACATTAAGGTAAAAGCAACACATGGCGACAATTTCCAAAAATAGCAAGTGTGATTTCTTCGGGTTACTAAAAATAGATCCCTATATTTTAAGGATGATTTTTCTGGGAAAAATTGCCATGCACCTCAATGGGAAGGATTGCGCATTTCGGGGAACTGGCAACTCCCAGCTCAACGCACTACGCAGTTTCTGAGCTCAGTAACTGATTGTGTAGTTTCTAGGCTTAGTGTTGGGATGCCTGTCATGACTGTACAGTCTCTGAGCTCAAGGTTGGGCTTCCATTCACGATTGCGCAATTCGAAACATCAAGGTCAATACTGGCTTCATGAATTGCGCAATTTGTGGAGGCGAGTCCGTAACTGTTGTGCAAGACTTAGACATGAGGTTAGCTTATGACTTTGAAAAATTTGGTAAGTGAAAAGCAAGTAAACACAAGCATAATTGAAAGGTAAACATCAACTAAAGCATGGATAATTGATGGAAGTGCGAGGTAAGCTCTTGTGAAGGGAAGTTAGGCTCCAAAATCTAGGCAATGGATAAATTTCAAAGGGTGGTTGTAGCTGCTACAACATTGGCAACACACTGGTTGAACTCTAGCTCTCTGAATGAATATTATCTTCTTGTAAAACCCATTCTCACCCTTCTGGAAGTATTTTTCAATTCATTTATTATCACAACTGCCTCACTTATTACGAGTTAAAGACACAGTCCCTTCCATCCTCTTCATCAGTGGAACACTGACCAAGCCAAGTCACATTGAGTTGTTTCGATTGGGGATGAGGAGTATATAAATACACAAGTAAAATAAAAGTATGAGAGTCTTTACTTTCATCTCTGGTGTCGCTCCGTTGCTAGCGGCCTGGACAGTACCCTGACAGAGTCACTTCAGAAACACAAACGTTGTTCCGTTGCCAGTGAGCCTGAACAATACCTTGACAGAGTTTCTTGCTTGACCTCTTTGCGCAAGAAGCCCTTCTCTTCTTTCGCCCTTTATTTCATTTTTTTCATTTTTTAAAGATTTGTGCATAGGCACTTATTTATTTCATGGGGTGGAAGAGGTATCCCAACTTATTGAGAGTAGAAGAGGTTGTTCCTTCAGAGACATACGTTTATGTACACCTCTGACATACTTGTTAAGGTTTTCCTCCCCTCCTTACTCTACTTAACTAGAGCGACAAGGATTAACCAAATATAAAAATCTCATTAGAGTAAGCGGAACCAGTTAAAACCCAAACATCATGATTTCACCATGACTCTCCGATAAGGAACGTATTTTCCTTTTGAGTATCATCAACCTAAAGAAAAAGAAATATTTGTGCAAAGAGAGGGAATAAACATAACACCAAGTGTTGATAGAAGAACAACTTCCTCTTGGATTTCACCATGCTTGCTTCAGAATCCAAACACAATCTCATGCGAAAACTAACCTAAAACTAAAAAATAAACAAAGGAAAGAAGCAAATCCAAAAATAACATGAACAAAATCAAATCAAAACATAGAATAGTGAAAAGCAAACACTACTCCTACTCCTAACCTAAGCAGAATGTAGGCCAGAATCACTTGAAGTGATACTTCCAATGTAGCCATCAGTGCAATGGTTGGCCTACACGAGCGAGGGAATGTAAGTCTAGAAAGATATACACGCATAATAATACACAAGCAAGATAAAACATTGCAAACCAAAATGTTTGAATTTTGAATACACACGCATAAAGTAATGGCAAAAGCACACGGAAAAAATTCTACAGAATTATCAAGGTGTTGTGACACATCGTGAGTAAAGGACTTGAAAACAAAAACTTTCAAACCATGAAAGCAAGCAAACATAAAGAAAAATTATTTTTTCATTTCGCCACGGTGCTCGCCAAGTGCGACTCCTCCAATGGTTGAGCGATAGGATTGTGAAAAATAGATGGAGGATGTGAAAATTTTAAAACAAAAGGATTATCAATATGTGTGGTAGAGTGATGAGGAGCCTCGACATATTTGACTTTCCTCTGATTAGATACAGAACTGACCTCAATGCTACAAGATAGATCATCAAATATAGCTACAAGATAGCTTGGGCTAAAGTGTCTCGACAACGTTGGGAGGTTCCAACTCATCGAAATATAGATCATAAAATATCGATGTCTTGGAAAAATCAATAATAGGAAAATCACAATCGTTATCAGTTGAATCAATGAAAATTTCACGACAGCACGATTAGAAAGTTCAAGATTGCAAATGGAGGTATCCTTGGGATTTGATGAATAGTATAGAGGGGAATATGGAAAATGAAAAATTTCACCCTACATGTTTCCAGAAAGGTATGATAAGAGGTTGGGAATATTAGTGATAGAAGATTCATCCTCTCTGCATTTAAATGAAAAAATGGCATTCCACGGATTCTGCGAATGATTGGAAGTATTAACAATATCATAAGCTAAAGTCTTAGACATTGTCAAGATAATTCGGAAGAGGCGCGAAAGGAAGAGAATCATACTTCATCACATACTCTTGTTCGATAATGGGCTCAGAAACATACTCATCATAAATGACATCGCAAGTTGGCTTCTCAACCCCAACTCCATCCAGCACTTGATCCTCGCGAACATTAAGAGAAACATTTGAAATAGGAAAACACACAGACTCACAACCGAGAGTACCAGTGTAACCAAAGGGTGGAGGATGCAGAGATAACACTTCATTACAACCATCAAGCTCGCAGTAAAAAATTGCGCAGTAATTTTGAGTACGTGGGGTGGGAGGAGATGGTGGTTCGTGAACAAGTGATTTTTGAATAATTCCCACCAAAACCTATGGAAGTAAACCTGGATGAAAAGTGGATGGAGGGTTGCTTGGAACAACACCCTTATCCATCACAAATTTAGAGGCTTTACACGTGAGGTTTGTTGGGTGTGATTTAAGCGATTGTAACTCATGTAGAGTGAGTGAAATATGAACAAGATATAGAAATCTTCCTGTTAATCAATCCCATTCAACTTCATCTTTTGGAAATTCAAAATAGAAATGCAAAAAATGGTTGAGAAAATGATGTAGTGGTTCATAAGGTGATTTTCTCAATTATAATTTTTTTTTTTCACATAAGTTTATAATCAAACTTGTCAAAATCACGAAACACTAATGTGACAATATGTTTGAAAGAGTGGATAGAGGCATCGGTCAATGTGTAAAACTACTGCCTTGCGTGCCCTTCGAACATGAGAATGTAAAACCAACAACCAATATCCTTAAGGGGGATGTCGCGTTCTATGCAAAATTGAAGAAAATGTCCAGTATGCTCATGAATGGTTGTTTCTCCCTTGCCATTAAATGTAAGATGTGACAAGTCATCAATGATATCTGCCGACACTTGAAAATTGAGTTTTTTGGAAAAACATGTCGAGTGTATTGTTTGGGAAGAAGTCATAAAAATGAGTGTGGAAATTGAAAATAGACTTCAAGGGCCCAGCTTTTCATCTGGCCCTCCTTCTAGCATCATAAATGTTGACGGTGATGGACCCGCCAACATTCAGGGGATGTCCCCGATATGAAGTCCCAACTAGACTTCACATCGTTTGGAGTAGGAGTCCTAACAGTGGGGTGTTTAATGATATTACTTGGATTACAAAATGCATAGAATGGTGCAAAATGGCTTTAGTTAAAGCAAGTGTGTGACCCTACAGAAATTCAAGATGATGCATGAGTGGTTCTAAAAGCAAAAGGGAAAGGAAGTGAGCTCCTTGGAAGCATGTAATAGTACGTAGCTTGAACAGAACACACGAGCTGAAAAGACATCACACAAACTAACAAGTGGGATAGTCCACAAGCTAAATGCGATGGGTTAAAACATGAGCACGCATTCAACAAGATTCCTACAAATGAAAACGAAATAGTTCATAAGGATATGTGTAAGTTAAACAACATACATCACAAACATAACAATAATAGTCCTACTACGTCTACAATATATGCATGAAGATGTGTCGGCTTTGATTTTATTATGAGTGAAAGTTCCATCCATACATCAACATGACGAATCACTTGCCCCAATAGTGGAACATGAAGTCAACAACACCTGCTCCTCCCAAAAAATTATACTCCCTCTACGCCACAGAGAAGCCAAGGCTGACACAAAACTACCAAACCTTTTCTAAGCATAAGCCTAGCCAAAATATTTGCTCTTAAAATCCCGTTCCAAGAGTTATGAGGATGTATTTATAACAAAAGGGGGACGACTCTTGGCATGTCGCCTTTGTGAATCTTGGACTCCCCTCATGACTCCTCACATCACATATGATTCTTCACATTCCATCATGGACACATGGAATTTCAATTATACAATTACAAATAATATTACAATTTCCACTCGTACCCATATGATCAGGAGCTCAAATCTGAGCTTGGGAAAAAGCTCAAAAATGAAAGTGCTCAAATTGACTTGGAACCTGAGTGACGGGATAGGCCTCGGCGATACGATCCCAACGCTGTGAACGGCACTGAAAACCGATACTGTATGAGAAAGATATTCAAGTTTGAAATTTTTCAATTTTAGGTAAAAAGTCAATTTGACTTGGTTTGACCTTGATTAAAAAAAATATTGAAAAAATAATATTTCGAGAATATTCCTCGAAATATTTTGGGAATATTCCTTGGAATATTCCACAGAATTTTCCCTGTGGACCAGTCTTTTTGTGACAAGTGGCGTTCTACACTTGGCTTTTGAGTTGACTGTGTAATGAATGGACTAATCCAGAGCTGCCACGTGGCCCCCAACTCACATCTGAAATGGCGTATTAAGAAGTTTGCAAGTTGGTGGTTTGAACCCACGACCTGTGGTTCAACAACGAACTGTTTTACCACTCAGCCATACACTTGGTTCTTGTTATGGAGAGCGCAAAATTTATATTTGAATTTTAAATTGCTTTGGGCGGGGCCCAAAAGGGGGCCAGCCCCCTTGCAATGTGACCCTGCAGCTCAGAACCACAGCGCTACGTGGCCGGCGGATATATATTAAACAGTTAACATTTATGTTATGTGGTGTTCACATGTTTTATGGCGGAGTTTAAATGATGTTTATTGTTATGGTTTATTACAACCGATAACTCCAACTTTACATGCGGAATTTGCGGCCACATGCACCACTTGAAATTTAATGTCACAACTAACACTGCCCCCAAAGTTAGCGATGCTCCCTCCATTTTAGGTAGAGTTCTACTTTTAGCTCCAGTTAACTAAGTTGGCCCACAATTAGTGGGATTTTTTCCTAACATTGGGCAAAATGCTGTTTTGGTGATATCTTTCACATGGGAGATCCTTTTGGAGTGAATTTTTATTTTATTTTTATTTTGGGTATCTTCGACCTTCTGAAGCCATTGGCATAGGTTTCACAGCCAACAGAGGTCGTTTGCAGGTGTTTTTGCTTCAAGGAAGTTCCAGGAGCCACCAAGGCCTTATCAGTTTGGGAGCTGCATTGGGATGTGTGCAGCCATTGAATGTGAAATGAAGGTCATTTCTGACTATATTCAGTGTTCTGAGTCCATTTATACAACTCTTTTCTCCTGTTGAGGCATTCTTCACCTCGAATTTCTTCAGGGAAGCTTTCAAGGCCACTAGGGCCATTCCAGTGCTTGAGCTGTTTGGGGGTTGTATTCATCTGTTTTCGGTGATTCAAAAGCCTACTTATGTTGTATTCGACATTTTGAGTCCATTGGCAGAGGTTTCAGAACCATTGGACGTCATCTTCACCTCGAATTCCTTCATAGAATTTTAAAGGACCACTAGGGCCATTTGAAGAAAGTACTGTTTAATGTACAATTTCACTGTTTAGTGCTTGGGGAAGAGCATTCTTAGCTATTTCCTATCTTTTGATTCTATTTTTACAGTCATATTTGCCTTTAGAGGCACTTATTTACTTGTATTAGCCTTTGCATCATTCTTAATACAAGAGGACAAGCCCATTTTGGGAGGCTTGGTCTAGCAGATGTAGCCTAGGAGGGGTGAACTGATTCATCATCTTTGTGTCATTATTTGCTGAAGATATCATGTTAAAAAAATCTGATATAATGTGTTAAACAACAAATTTAAGTAACTTTCCTTCACACATAAACACCTAAATAGTTGCTCAAACTTATTTGTTTTATTCCGCAAGACATCAAGCTTCAAGCATGAGTATTTTAAGAGTTAACCTTGGAGTTGTTTGCACATTTAGAAAACATTTAGAATTATTGGAAATGGATACCTTACACCCTTTATTCAAGTACATTCCATTTTCAAATCAGATGGTATCAGAGCATGTTTTTTCTATTTATATGTTCTAGGAAAAGTTATATAAACTATAGACAGAGTCTGCAGCAAGCCAGGAAGCCTTCGAACCGCTTTTGTTATACAATTGCGTAGTAGATAAATGATACTTCAGTCAATCTCTGGTTTAGTTTATATTTTGAGCATTTGTGCAATCAACCTTGAATTTTTTATTGTGTGCATGAGTTTTCTTGAGCTCATTTTGGGATAGATGGTGTTAACCCTCTCCAAGAGTTGAAGGCATTTGGTCAACAACTTGTCATTATTGAAAGCTTTGAGAACTTTTTTTGAAGTTACTTTTGTTATTTGACCATTTACATGATGTCAAATTCTTCTGCAAGTGAAGTTTCCTCCTTCACGAAACTCTTCAGTGATGACATGAAAGAAGAGTTCATTAAGGTGAAGGACATGGTGCAGATTCTCCTTGAGGATCAAAGGGAAAGTGTTCAACTTCGTGCACAATTGCTAGCTATGCAGGAAGAGAAAGAAGCCATTCTTCAAAGACTGCATCATATGGATTTGCAGCTTCTTCAAGTTCAAGAAGCTTTGTCCAAGAAAATACCTCATCTTCATGATGTAAATCATGAGGTAAATCATTCTGATTTGTCTTCAGTTTCCTCTATTGAAAAGTGTGTTGGTTCTTTTGAAAGGCATACAAGAGGTATTGGGTCCAAATTGATGTTGAAAATGGGCTATCATGAAGGCAAAGGATTAGGGAAGCATGCACAAGGCATTGCTCAACATCTTTCTGTTAAGGAACGCCCCAAGAACCTTGGTCTTGGTTATGTGCAATCTAATGGCGAAGACTCCAAAGCCATGAAGGCATGTGAGGCTAATGCAAAGAGAACTTTTGTTCCAAGTTCCATGAAGAAAATATGTGAAATTTGTTTCAAATATGAATGCCATTGTTTTAAGCCTTTGTTGCAGCAAGAAGATGGTAGACATGCAGCTTATGGCAAGCATGCAATTTTAGGTAGTTTTCAAGACGAGAACAATGATGTTAGTCTACAATTGAAAGTTGGAGCCTCTACTAGTCCATCTCCTCATGGAGGCAAAAAGGATGAGCATGCAAAGCAGCATAAGAGGTATAAATTTTCTCATGATCAATTTGATTTTGTTTCTGCAAGGCATGATAATTTTACATGCTTTAATGGAAGAAATAATTCTTGTACATTTTGTGGTCGATTTAACCATCATGTTTCGAGATGCCGGATGAGGAAGAAAGCACAAAGGAAGCAGATGAAGCAAAGACTACCTTCAAAGAAGGTGCATAAGATTTGCACTTTTTTCCAAAAGAAGGGACATGTTGTCTCTCATTATTGGACTTTGCATCCAACTCGCCATCCCACGCACATGCAGCAAGAGGAAAAAAATATTGGCGAAGGTGGAATAATGGATTCCATTATTGATGTGGAAAGGGAAGTATCACATGGGAAAAGTTGCAGCAGCAAAAATCACCATGGAAGTGGCTTGGTGAGAAGTGGATGGACTTCTTAACACAGTAAGACGTACTCCTTTTGTACACATGTAAATTTCGGATGTATGTATGTATTATATGCTGTAATATCTTGTTTGTTTTGAGCCACCTTAGATCATTGATCAAGGCAGCGTTGTACAGTTTCATTCTGTAAATTTCTCGCCAGAAATTTCTGTGTGAGTTCAAGAAGTTCAGTTGTGGACAGTTGTGGACAAGCACATTCAGGAAGGGAAATATCAATTTATTTTCATTTGTGGTTCAAATTCACTTTCTTTGTAAGGAAAAAGTGTTTGAAGGGCTGAAGAGAAGAGGATTTTTATTCTCTCATTTGCTGTACTACAGTTCAGTTCTTCATTTCAGTAAGTTTTTGGGGACCAAAAGCCTGTCATTTGGGAGGTGTGATCAGGAGCTCAAATCTGAGCTTGGGAAAAAGCTTAGAAATGAAAGTGCTCAAATTGAATTGGAACTTGAGCAATGGGATAGGCCTCGGCGATATGATCCCAACGCCGTGAACGACACTGAAAACCGATACCGTATGAGAAAGATATTCAAGTTTGAAATTTTTCAATTTTAGGTAAAAAGTCAATATGACTTTGGTTTGACCTTGATTAAAAGCAATTTTAAAAAAAAAATATTTCGAGAATACTCCTCGGAATATTTCTTGAAATATTCCACGGAATATTCCCTATGGACCAGTCGTTTTGTGACAAGTGGCGTTCTACAATTGGCTTTTGAGTTGACTGTGTAATGAATGGACCAATCCAAAGCTGCCACATGGCCCCAACTCACATCTGAAATGGCATATTAAAAAGTTTGCGCGTTGGTGGTTTGAACCCACGACCTGTGGTTCAAAAACGAACTGTTTTACAGTTGAGCCGTACGCTTGGTTCTTGTTATGGAGAGCGCAAAAGTTATATTTGAATTTTAAATTTCTTTGGGTGGGGCCCAAAAGGGGGCCAGCCCCCTTGCAATGTGACCCTACAGCTCAGAACCACAACGCTATGCGGCCGTCGGATATATATTAAACAGTTAACATTTATGTTATGTGGTGTTCACATGTTTTATGGCGGAGTTTAAATGATGTTTATTGTTATGGTTTATCACAACCGATAACTCCAACCTTACATGCGGAATTTGCGGACATATGCACCACTTGAAATTTAATGTCACAACTAACACTGCCCCCAAAGTTAGCGCCGCTTCCTCCATTTTAGGCGAAATTCTACTTTTAGCTCCAGTTAACTAAAGTTGGCCCACAATTAGTGGGATTTTTGCCTAACATTGGGCAAAATGGTGTTTTGGTGATATATTTCACATGGGAGATCCTTTTGGAGTGATTTTTTTTTTTATCTTGGGTCTCTTCAACCTTATGAAGCCATTGGCATAGGTTTCACAGCCAACAGAGGTCGTTTTCAAGTGTTTTTTTCTTCGGGGATGTTCCAGGAGCCACTAGGGCCTTATCAGTTTGGGAGCTGCATTGGGATGTTTGCAGCCATTGAATGTGAAACGAAGGTCATTTCTAACTATATTCAGCATTCTGAGTCCATTTATATAGCTCTTTTCTCCTGTTGAGTCATTCTTCACCTCGAATTTCTTCAGGGAAGCTTTCAAGGCCACGAGGGCCATTCCAGTGCTTGAGCTGTTTGGGGGTTGTATTCATCTATTTTCGGTGATTCAAAAGCCTAATTCTGCTGCATTTGACATTATGAGTCCATTGGCAGAGGTTTCAGAACCATTGGAGGTCATATTCACCTCAAATTTCTTCATATAAGTTTAAAGGGCCACTAGGGCCATTTGAAGAAAGTACTGTTTAAGGTACAATTTCACTGTTTAGTGCTTGGGGAAGAGAATTCTTAGCTATTTCCTATCTTCTGATTCTGTTTTTACAGTCATATTTTCCTTTAGAGGCACTTATTTACTTGTATTAGTCTTTGCAGAATTCTTAATACAAGAGGACAAGCCCATTTTGGGAGGCTTGGTCCAGCAGATGTAGCCCATGAGGGGTGAACTGCTTCATCATCTTTGTGTCATTATTTGCTGAAGATATCAACTACTCAAACTTATTTTTTTTATTCTGCAAGACATCAAGCTTCAAGCATGAGTATTTTAAGAGTTAACCTAGGAGTTTTTTGCACATTTAGAATTATTGGAAATGGATACCTTGCACCCTTTATTCAAGTACATTCCATTTTCAGATCACCATATAAGACAAAATAGGGTAGATACAACTTGACAACCTAACAAGGCGAAACACTATGATGTTGGAGTTGGGGTGAACTCAAGCCGGGCATCTTGGACTTGGTGTCTCTCAGTAACATACTCATACCAAGCTCGGTATTGTGCGATGGTCTCCCCAAACTGTGAGATAGTGTTAGGTTGGAAGCATAGTCTTGCCTCCAATGCATCTGGGTACAATCTCTTGGAACCGATCTTCACTTATTCTTCAATTAGGTGCACTGATCTGAACTAGGCCACCAATGTAGGTCTGTAAATTATGTCTGTTGATCTCCATGTTCTCCTGGGTGGCCATCTTCTCCATCTACTTTAGGTACTGAATAATATCCTACAGACTTGTTGTTTGTGTTTAGTCTCGATGAGTGTACCAATTGATGGGATTTTTTGGGTTCTCACAATGAAATCCAAACTGTTGTATATCCTTACATATGCAGCCTGAATTATTTCGATGAATGAGGTGAGATTATGGTTGTTCTGGATTAGTATCCAAACTCTGGCTTTCTCTAACTCTACCTGTGGCTTCATCTTCTTTCCCATTATAAGCGGCGACAACTTGTATCACATTTTCCACTCATGCACGATAGAGATGACAGTCTGTATATTCTTAAAGATCCTGAAAAACTCTCTGCTCTGCCATAGCAAGTCATTCAAGTGGAGAAATGCCATATGTAGGGTTACCAACTCCTCATAAATATCTTGCATAATGTCTCCAAGTGCGGATACTTTAGCAAGTATTGCTTCTCTTATCTCCTCGTGGTAGACCTGTGTGAAAGGTGCATTTTGTGTTGCTACCCAAAGTTGTTCATTCTCTTGCCGAAGTGCCAGTATGTTTTGTGCCAACTTCTTGTTCTCGACCACCAAGCAATGGGTGTTAGATTTGGCTGCTCCTATGAAGGCCCAACTGGCGTCGGCAATGGAATTTGGATTCATGTTGGTGTCTGCCACGATGACCCTTTCTCTCATGAACGAAGGTGATGCATTATCATCCGAGAAGTTCCTTCTTTGCGCTTGTAAAATATTCTTCAGCAGTTCATCAAATGATAGATTATACACATCCATGACCAGATCATCATCTAGGGGAACTACCTCCCCTTCCTCGCTCGGGGCTTGCTCTGCGACTAAAGGTGGTGGAGCCTAAATGGTGCCCTGAGGTGCATTTGGCATCAAGTCCACATCTTCATCGCGTGGCTCTGGTTCGACTTCCATTTATGTGAGTTCAATAAACTATTCTAGCTGTTGAGAAAACTCCTATTCCTGCATATTTTCACTCACTCTGTCTGTTGTCGGTTGATCCTGGATATGTTCTTCAACTTGTGTAGGTTTCGTCCCTTCTACCATGGCACCTTGCCTTTATTCTTCTTCTTGCTTTTTCTCTCCTCTTGTTCTCTTCTTCTAAGCTCCTTTTCTTCCTTCAACTCTTGTTCTGCTCTCTACACTCTCTGCACTGCTTCTCCTAAGGATTGCTTCTCTCTCTTCCTCTGCTCTGCTCTTTGTTTCCTTTGTGCCCTCTTCACTTCGATTTCCAAATCTACTTTATCGGTGAGAGGATATTCTTTAATTTTCCAACTTTGTTCCTCTTTTGTACTATCTGCTACCTTCATCTTACCTTTTTCGTGCACAGGACCACTGCCTGTTGTTGCTGCTGCTTTTGGAACTACTACCGCCTGTGGAACAACTTGAGAAGTCCAAGTTGTACTATTCAGATCACAAGGTTAGAAGGAGTTATAATAGTTCTTTTATGGTTCCTCCACCAACCACTGATATATCCCGCTGACCTAGTTGAAGTATACTCTCGCACAATGGTCTTTTCAAATTCCCCTTGGATCATACTGGTTGTAACTCTTGCTGAAATCAAATCTCACGATGGATTTCTCTTCAGCATATGTGATCTTGAGATTCTTAATCTTGTATAATCCAACCTGCAAAGGAAGAGTTTTCCATGGTGCCTTTTTCGTCCCATGTAGTGCTGCTGACAACCCTGTGGAGATATGATAAGTTACCCCTTGCATGATCAGTTTTTCGGTGGCATATTTTGGCAATAGATGTGGCGGCTTCTTCCCGCCAAATACTCTGATCAATGTGCCATCCGGTAAGGTGAACCAATCAACAATATCTGATATCGCCTACATATCTACTTGTGACATGCAAGGTGGGTCCTCTTGAAAGATGAGCCTATAAAGTGAGATGATGAAGTGATCAATAAGTTTCTCCATGACTTCGCGGTGACTCTAATTTGAGAGTATCTTGCAATAGATATGTATGAAACGTCTCTCAGTGTCCATGTCCAATTCATGCTAGGGAACTGATTATGCACACATATTTCATCCAGTAAGTATGCAGACATGTATAAGTGTGCTTTCTCGTGCTTGGGTGGATTGCGAGCTTTTTCCACATGGACTCTCAGCAGGCGAGACAATAGATCTCACCAGTTGAATGATTTCCCTTCATTCACTACCTGGTTCAAAAAGATAGCCCACCCCTCAGGAAAGGTTGGATACCTTCATGCAACCTTGTAAAGCCTTGGTTGAGTGATGTTGAGATACACTTGTCGTTCCTCTAAGTTTGCCTGAAATTCCTTCATAAAATCCTCTTTTATCTTATGCCATGTCAGTTTTGATCCCTTCTCTATGAACAACTAAGTGTCCACATAAACTTGAAAGTTAACTAGAACTTCCTCAACTGCTTCCCCAGTACTTCTTTCAACGGTTTCCTTTGATGAATCTCTCTTTGATTCCATTGTGAAAGTGATTGTTGGAGAGACGCTCAACAATTGTTGTACCTGTGGGACAAAAAAGACACTAACGACGAGCAAATATCAATTATAAGCAAAACTACTTTCAAGACATTCTCATGTACCACACCGGGTAACTAACTGGAAGGATTATGCAATTATTGATGGGAAGAGGGTCTGATTGGTTAAGGAAACTACGCAATGCATAGTCCAACAGTCAGTGTCGAATCTTGTGGCTTGAGACTCTGCAATGCACAGTTCAACCTTGGCAGTGAGTAAGGAGATATTATGCATTGCGTAGTCTTAGTGGACAATGATGATGGCTGAGGCTTGGAAATGCGCAAAGCACAGTGAGGCCAGCCTGTATTGCACATTGTGCAGTTCCATAGGCCAAGCTCGGAGCTTAAGCATCCAGACTGCGCAATGCCCAGTTGGGCAAAGTGAATTATGGTCAAGGAAAAGGAAGATATACCCAAGGGAAGTGTGAAAAAAGAGCAGATCCGAGAGATGGTGAAGGCATGAGTGCGGATCTGAATAAGTGTTGATGAAACAAGATAAATCAAGTGTAGAAATTGAAAAAATGAGAAGCGAACGAGATCGGTGAGGAGAGCCGTCGCAACGGCGACCATTGATGCAAAAATGCAGAAACTGATGCGACACATGAAAGGAAAAATAAAAATTGAAACAACACTTCCACAGGCTAAAGAAAGTTAAAACACCAACATGCATGCAAAAAAAAGCAAAAAAAACACTCATGCAAGCCAAGCGGAAAAAAGTGATAGAAAAAGCAACGAAAGGCGATAAATGCAAAACTCACCCAGAAAAGTGACGATAATCGCATCGAAGGTTCCTTGATCTCGTCAAGAATGCTAGAGCTCCAAAATCGAATGTGAGAATGAGCTTTAGGGGTGTCGATTAAATAGATTTGAGAAATTAGGGTTTATTATGCACATGCCACACATCAAGGAAAAAAAACAACACATGGCGAAAGTTTCCAAAAATAACAAGTGTGCTTCCTTCGGGTTACTATAAATAGATCCCTAAATTTTAGGGATTATTTTTATTTTTATTTTTTTTGGTGCGCACCTCATTGGGAAGGATTGCGTAGTTCCAGGGAACTAACAGCTCCTTGCTCAACGCATTTCGCAGTTTCTGAGCTCAGTGAGTGATTACATAGTTTATGGGCTGAGCGTTGGGTTTCCTGTCATGAATGCGTTGTTTTGGAGCTAGTCATGGCTGTGCAATTCTAAACATCAAGGTCAATACTGAATTCATTAATTCATGAATTGTGTAGTTTCTGGAGGTAAGCCGAGAAATTCCATGCAAGACTTAGACAGGAGGTTAGCTTGTGACTTAGAAAAAATTGGTAAGTGAAGAGCAAGTAAAAACAAGCATAATTGAAAGGTAAACATCAAATAAATCACAGATACCTGATGGCAGTGTGAGGTAAGCTCATGGGAAGGGAATTTAGGCTCCAAAATATAAGCAATGGAAAAATTATGGAAGGTGGTTTTAGCCGCTACAACGCTGCCACTATCATCCTTTCTTTAATAAATTCCGGTGATGCGAGGTCATCCGGAAAATGCTTCTTAAGTGCTTGTACAATATTCTTCTGAAGTTCATTGTACAACAAATTGTACGTGTCCATAACTGGATCATCATCAAGAGGAACAACTTCCTCTTCCTCACATGGAGCTAACTCTACTACTAGAGGTGGTGGAGACTAAACGATGACTGTTGTGCACTCGACATCAAGTAGACATCTTGATTTTGTGGCTCCTATTCCTCCTCCATGTCTACAATCTCTATAAACTCTTGAATATGTTGAGCAAGCTCTGTGTCCTGCATCTATTTTCTCTTCTCCTCTTTTGGCTATTAGTTCTATTCTTTCTCTTCAATTTATTTCTGCATTGTTTCTTCTGCTATTGTGCTTTGTCTCTATTCTTCTTCCTGCTTCTCCTTATCTTCTTGTTCTTGCTTCTACTTTTATTCCTCCAATCTCCTTTTTTCTTCCCTCTTCCTTCGTTATGCTCCCTGCAACCTCTATTTCCTCCTTGCATCTGTTGCTAAAGCCGATTTCATAATAACTAGATTTACTTTCATCTTGCGGCTTCGTTCTCCCCTTAGGCTATGTGCAACCTTCCTCTTTCCCTTTTTGTGTGTGGGGTTGCTCCCTTCTGTTGGTAGTACTTCTGGAGTAGCTTCCTTATGCAAAGTCACCTATGAAGTACCTACAAAACTGATCGGCTCGTGGGATTTGGAGGCATTATAACGATTCTTGCATAGATCCTCCTTTGGCCAATGAAATGCCTTTTTGAGCCACTGGAAGTGGATTCTCGCACAATTTTATTTGAAAATACCATAGGATCTTATAAATTAAAGTCCTAAGTACCGAATGCAAACTTCTCTATCACCTTTCCCTTGGTACCTGCGACTTTCTGGTTCTTGATCTCGTACAATCTAGTTTGCATAGGAAGAGTTGGCCAAGGTGCTTTCTTCTTCCTCTGCAAAGATGATGACAACCTTATGGAGAGATGATATGAAATTTCCTGCATGACAAGCTTATCGATGGCATACCTTGGTAAAAGATGCGGCAACTTCTGACCATCTGACACTCTAAGGAAGGTGTCATCCGACGAGGCAAACCAATATCTGATCTTTGATACTGCTTCTGTTTCCCCTTGTGACATGCAAGGTGGTTCTTCCTCAAAGATCATCTTGTACAACATAATGAGGAAGTGGTTAGTTAGCTTCTCCATAACTCCTCGATGGTTTCAATCCGAGAGGAATATGCAGTAGATGTACATGACAGGGTCTTGAGGTGTCCAAGTCCAACTCATGCTAGTGAATGCATTACATGCACATATTGCATCTAGTAAATATGCAAACATGTAGAATCTTGCTTACCCACCCTTGGGAGCATTCCAGGCGTGAGCTACATGGGATCTTAACTATCGAGCCAATAAATCTGACCATTTAAATGACTTCCCTTCGTTCATAACCTAGTTCAATAAGATTTCCCACCCTTCAAGAAAGGTCTTCGTGCTCTGCTGACCATAGATTCTGCAAGCTAGGATAACCAAGAGCTGATAGGCCTTCTTGAGAGAATTTTTCTTGTATGTGTTGGTGGGTGTGTGTCGAAAATTTGATGGTTGTTTCACCCAGCTTTTAGCAATGTCCTTCATGCTCACATAACTATTGGTGGCATATAAGTACGAATCCATGAGTGCTTCTGGCTTGGGAAAATGGTACATATGACGATAATATTCTTCCAGAAAAGTAGCATGTAAAAATTCCTAAAACTGGAATCCTATTGCAGTAACTAGAAAATATTCACCTAATTGTTAATCTTTACTTAACAATTTATTTGGAGTTATCTATGACAAACATTAACACATCACACTGCAACCTACACAAATATAAAAATGTAGCGGAAACAAAATACAATGTATGAAATAAATAAACACACAATCAATGCCGCTATTTTTGGACAAATGTCCCTGGAAATACCCAATGCGAGAAAATCGGTGCAACAATTGAGGGTTTATATTATTATGTTGTAGTTTATGAATACAAATATTTGGATGCCTTACTGGCTATCTCATATAGAGAATATAACTATCAGATATGAAGTGAGAATTAACCTCACACTATCACTTGTGATCCGACATTGATCCATCCTATAAATGGCTAGCCCCAAGCTGCCTCTACACAACCTCTACGCTGCCTCTACATCACAACTCGTAGGGATTGCGTCACTCCTCTGGCTGATCGATCTGCTAGCTGGATGCTCAGATCTCTAACCCTCCGGTCTCACATCCCAACTCTGGGTATTAGATCTAGACTGATCCTTAGCAAAACTATGGATCTCATCTTAGGCTCTGTGTTGCCTCAACGTGGCTTTGTGTTTCCCAATGTGGCTCTACATTGCCTCTCTAGATCTCACTCTGCCTCCTCTGCTCTGTATTCACCTGATCAAGAAAACTTCCACTGGCCACTGTCCCTGCCCCTCATTGCAATAAATCACTTCAATGTTACTCTTGCAACTGTTGCGCTGCTCTCTTGAGAAATCGATCTCTTGATCTCTTACTCGATGTGTTTTCCAAATGGCCATCAAGCTCCTTCTTATAATCTCTCGTTGACATATCAACAACCAAGATTAAAACATATTCAAAGGCTAAGATTAAATGGGAGTTGATCTGTGTCTTGATCTAGAAGATTCACACCTGATCTAATTAATACACTTTAATTAATCACATTTCCTATGTTTAGACTTAGGAATACATTAAAAATGATTAATTATTTTAATTAAATCCTCTCCGGGTGGAATTTCCCAAATGCTTTCTCGGTATTGTGGAATGCATGCGTCTTAAATCTTGAGGCTAGAGCACATCTGATGCTACAAAATCAACACTCCCTCTTAGTGATGAATGTGCTCAAGTGTTGCAACCTCCTGAAGCATCACTCTAAGTTCTACACCATCCCAGTTGTGTTGTTGATGTATGGATGTTGTTGGCCACCAAATATAGCGTAGCTCTCTCTGCACTGCATTTTTGTTGTCGCTGACTCTGCATGATGCTGTCAACTATTGCATCTGCACTATAAAATCTGCAACTCCCTCTCATTTGTTGTTGCTGCAACTGAGAGATGTCCATAAACTGAACCAGTTGTGTTCAAATTCATGCATTTGTCGACTAAGTTATGATTGTCGCTAACCTCTACATTGTTGTTGACTCTGCACTGTGCCAACTCCACTGCTGTCAAGTCTTCTTTGCACTGCTCAGTTCCTAACGCTGCTAACCATTGCTACTGTCACTTTGGCACCTAACTGCACCATTTGTCACTGGTCCATCCTGTTACTGCTGCTATGGGCTCCCGTAGCAAGGAATTGATATAAGAGATGGATTTCTAAAGGATCCTTCCCAACCTGTAACTCTCTGAGGCTAAAAAATCATGTCACCCCACCTCTCCCCTGGAGGTATATGGCCAATCATGGCAAAATCCTCCTCCAATCTGGAGGAAAACCTATCAATTTTTGCGGTATCAACTTGTTGATCCTACTCCTTCTCTTTGTTCTTCTTCCTAAGAGGACATTGAGAACTGAAGTGGCCCATCTCACCACATCGCAAACACTTGATCTTCGAAATTCCCTTCTTTCACCTACACTACTCCTGCTAACCCTTCAATGCAAAGGCTACATTTTCCACTTCCTTCTCGATCTTCACCCCACTGCTGTTGCTGCCACTTATGGTGCTCTTCCCAAATCATGCCTCATCTCCTATTGTTGTAGATCAACCCAAACTATCTCTGAATCAAGAAACTTATCTCTGCCTAGGATACTCTAGACAAAGACTTTCCACTCCTCAGACACGCTATTAAGGGCCATTCATACAAACTCAGTACCGTGAGGTGTTGCTCCCACATCAGCCAACTGATCTTGGGTATCCTGAAGTTTCACCAGTAAGGGGTCTATGTGCTCCCACTTATACATCCTCGTGCATCTCATATTCTCCTCTAAGTGCATCTTCTGCTACTCGAAAGACCCCTGATATAACGTGGCCTATGCATCCCACATATCTTTGGTTGTTTATTTACCTGCTATGTGAGATACAATGTGATCTCTCACTCAGTGGAGGATCAGCCTCTTAGTCTTCGCCATCTCCTTCTTGTAGGTCATAAGTTGATATGCATCTGTGGGATCAGCTACCACACTAACTATATAAGTTTTGAGATCATGCTCATCTAGAAGGAAGGAAGTCCTTGCCTTCCAGATAACATAGTTGGAGGCCCCCTCCAACCGAGTTGATGCCATCTCGCCAACCAATAATGTCTAAGTTTGCCTCTAACCCTCTGCACAGCTGTCGACTGGCTCTATGCACTCCCAGATGGAGTGAGAAAAAGTTCTCTCGGCTACTGTTGCTTCTGCGTGGGAAATTAGAATTTATGGGCAAGAAATTCTTTGAGGCAAAAATTCCCTGAGTGTGCTCTTCTTCCCTTTTGATGCTTTTTTACTATAGAAATTACTATAGAAAATTTGCATCCTAGTTGAATATCTACTCTGCACTGTAGCTATTGCACTGCTCCCTTTTCCACTGACAAATTTCGATCTAGAAAATTTTCTTCTCTTTCGACTCACTCATAGAAGGATTTTTTGTATAGAAATATTTCCCTCCTGGCACTAAACTGCGCAACCCTTATGGGGATTCGATCTACTACCTACGAGGCTCTTCGAGTTCCCTCTTCAGATCTACTTCTGAGCTCTTCTTTGCTTCACTTGTGCTCTGATACCATGCGAAAATTTCTAAAACTGGAATCCTATTGCAACAACTGGAAAATATATGGTCTAGAAACCACCTTAACCCTCAACCATGGTGATCTCACATATATGGTCAAAAAATCACTAATACTAACCAACTCAGTCTCTTCCCAAGCTGTCCATGGCTCCAGGGATTCTATCTCAATCCATATCCTCCAGGGACCCAAGTTGTTATAGCGTTCCAAAGAACTACCATCTCAATCCATAGCCTCCAGGGACCCAAGTTATTCCAGGGCTTCAAATATTCTATCCCAACCCATAGCCATTGGGAACCTGAGAACCAATCAAAATCCAAACAGAGAACCCACTACATCATGGATATCCAGGAAATGGCAATACAAGGCTAAAACCACTATCAATCCAGGAAAATATCCATGCAAATGACAACACATAACTAAGGAACCACATGCATATACCATGCATTCAAAATCCAACAAGGAGATCACACATGCAACCTGTTACATGAAAATTAATCATGTCGTAGCTGTTGATCCAACTGTCTCCTTGCTCTCCCTTGCTTTCCTTTTCTTTCTTCTTGCCTTCCTCCAAATCCAAGTGAATATTAGAGTGCTCCAAGAATGATCTAAGTGGGAAAGAGTGTATGACAGAATGAGAGCATGGAAATAGAGAACCAAAATTGAATTGAAAGAAGCTGACCAAAAGTTGTGAATTGATTCTCTCATGCCTTTTCATTATTGATGTCTAGTTTCTTCCTTTCCTTTTTCTTTCCTTTTCCTCTAATTCCGCTCTAATTTCCCTTGCATGCACATTTGTGTCTCTTCATCTTCCTTTTCTCCTATTTTTCTTTATTTCTCATATTAAATGTCATTTACTGCCTCTTTGCTTTGCCAATGCCTTTTCCAATTTCCATTACCATTAATGAACCACAAGTGATTCATTTTTCCCAAGGTGTTAATATTAAATGAAGTGTCTGCTGCTCACTTCCAATTAAATGTCAAACTTGTGGGAGAACTCAAATTGACATGATCAACCTATGACATGGTACAATTCCACATTAATCTCCATGATATGTTCATATTTCTTTCCATACTCATTATCATATTAACCTCATGGGAATTTACTGTCATCGTTGTGAAATGGTAAGACCACGTGTAGATCCAAGCCCATTGTATGTAAGGAAATTAAGATCTGTAGGGGAACATGTTGCCATGTCCCGCTACTATGTTAGTTAGAAGGATGGCGGTAACATGCCTCCCACCCGTCTCTTTCCAAACACCCATCCAAGGATTAAAAATGAAATATATTATTATGAATTCCCTAAAATTTTATTTTTATGATTAAAAACATTAAAGAAAATGTTCCAAAAGCACTAAAATTTTGGTAAATTAAAATTTCAATAAGGTTGGGAGTTTGACAAGTATTCTGAAATTTAGATTTAATTTGAGTATACTATGGACAATTTAGAAGAAACTAATTTCCATTTTCAACACTCTTATTGTTACAAAGATAACGACCTACCTTTTTTTTTTGGTAAGTTGACAAACCTTCTATTAAACATATAGCAAATATACACACATAACTTACCTTCTATTGCCATGGTCTGCCACTAGGGAAACCAAAACAACAACAAAATCAAAATATTTTAGTCCAAGATGATCCCAAAACTGGATAATTCCTAAGACAACAATCAACCATACTAATTATACTGAGAATTTCTAGCCTCAAAGACAATCTGTAGCATGATCTATAAGGCTCCATACATGCCTAGAAAATTCCAATTGCATTATCAATGGGGTGGTGTGCTTGGTTGGACCTTTACCACAAGCCAAATGGATTTTATTTGAGCCAAGTCGTGTGCCATGTCTTTGTGTTCAGCCTGCAAATCATCTAGTTATAGAAGAATCTCCCACTTGGCCTCCTTCCTTACTAGGAGGACCTTGCCTAATAGGGCCTTGATGTAAATATAACACATTCTTTTATCATAAAGGATTTGGGGTTTGACTAATCCCTTTCTTTTCCCATGATAAATACAATGACCAGTGCCAAATTTTGTTATAAAACTCATAATAGTTCATTTAACTTTCAAATACCACTATAATGTGGGTAGATTAAAAGCTCAAGAAGGTTGGGAGTTTGACAAATATTTTGAAATTTAAATTTAATTTGAGTATATTATCGACAATTTTAGAAGAAGTAATTTTCATTTTCAACCCTCTTAGTATTACAAAGACAACGAACATTTTTATCATAAAGGGTTTTGGAGTTTCACCAATGACTTTTGCCCAATTTTATTACAAAACTCATGAGAATTCATTTAACATAAAAATGTTTTAGTAATTTTCATTCTCAACCCTCTTACTATTACAACGACAACAAACTATTTTATCACAAATGGTTTTGGGGTTTGACCAATGACTTTTACCCAATTTTATTAGCAACGTAATGACGGTGAGGATACCAACATTCCTCTCAACCATCCAATATCCCAACTGGATAGGATAACAACAATCCTCCCAACCATCAAAGATAAACCCAGTTGAATTTATTCTTATTTTAACAATATTATTTCTCTTTTTTTACATTAATAAAGGTAAGATGATATTTGGATTTTCCACATATGAGCTAATCACTTTATTATAATTTTTTTTTTTCAACTTTTTATAACATTATAATTTTTCCTTAAACATCTATTAATAAAAAAATATTTAAAATAAATAAATGTCTTTTTTGATTAATCACATCATTAGGATTTGGTCGATGTTTCAAACCAACTAATGTGGTTCATCCTCGGGACGTTTCGAACCTTGTCCCGAGGATGAACCACATTAGTTGGTTCAAAACGTCAACCAAATCCTAATGATGTGATTAATTCGAAAAGACATTTATCTACTTTATGGATCACAAAAGTCTCAGATCTAAAATATTTAAAATATTTATATATTATAATAAATTAATGTCAATTGAAATTATCTTGGGTGGTTTGGAGGAATGAATGAGAATCTTCTCAGATTCAATTTCCACTAATGTCATGGTAAACTTTGATGTAAAAGACATAACACTTAACATTGCAGATCGACTTCATTCCACCGAGATGAGACCAAACAATAGGAGATCAAACACCTCAACAAAGAAATCCTTCAACGACGATTCACATGTAGGGAAATTTTGATGGTGATGTGAATGACGTCAAGGGTTGAGTTCTCACAAAAATAAGTTCATGACGACACAATTGTGAAGATTCGAATTTACTTTGTTGAAAAGGGAGTATTTTATGTTCAGGCTTTCTGTTTAGGAGGATTTTCTCATCTTAAAATGGAAAGCAAATCAATAACAAATGTTAAAAATGGCAAGGAAATATCAGTTATGTGGAAACCCATCTTTCAGTTCAATTCAAAATTGTTTCAACATACAAAACAAGAAAGTGGATTTGGGTAAATGCAAAACAATATCGGGGCATTTTAAGGCGTAGGCTTGCTCGCCTCAAATAGGAACAAGGACAAAGACAAAGAAAAATAAAACGATGTCAAAGAAAGAAAATAAGTAAGGGCAACAAAAATAAAAAAGAGTTAACCATTTACAGTCCCACATCCACGCCTCTTACTTGGTCATCAGATATCTATGTCGAAGAACTGATGAGGGCCAGGACAAGGCTGGAGATTTTGGAAGCCAAAGAATAGGAAAGGGACTACAAAATTTCAGAGATCACATTTGCAAATCGGTGTTTAATGGAAGGTAATATAATTTTAAAAGAACATGTAACAATGTTACAAGAGGCTCTAGAGACACGAAAACAAGAATGGCAAAGCATGAAGAAAACATGGCAAACCATGACAGGATCAAGGGCAACAAACAAGGATGTGATAATTTCTAAAGCAACTCAGGTAGATACACAAGTATCTTAACAAACAGATCTTTCAAAAGAGAAGACAAAAAAGAACAATAGGGAAGACGGTCCAAAATAAATCAAAGATAGAGTTGAAGACACTAATGGTTACATAAGGACAGAGGAAGAAGAATATGGAAGCACTCGTAAAGCATAGGAAAAAGACATAACGAAAGAAAAGATAGGGAAACAAATTTTTTTATCACGGGAATAAGAGATTATGGGAGGAATGAAAGTACTCTCAATTTGACAAGGGACTTTCCGAAATATAAACTGCATTGGAAAGTGCAAATTTTCCAAGCAAGGAGGGTGGGAAAGATATGTGAAGAGAGACCTCGTCCCATAAAAGTGACCATGGTGTTGAGATTGCAGCAAGATGATGAGCTTAGTGGAAAGGAGTCGCCTTCACTAAGTGGGCCCGCAGGCTATTTTTGGCGCAAAGTCTATTTTTAGACTATGTCTATTTTTAGACATATGGATCATGTTCTATGAGTTGCAGGATGCTATTTGTGGATGGTTGGTCAAGTCGGAAAAAATAGATGGACTTTTATTTTTAGACATATTGGGCGGAATCTATTTTTAGATTGCCAGTCTAAAAATAGATATGTCGAATATTATTAGCTCTTAATAATATTTGGACTATAAACATTATCTTATTCTCTTGGAGCACTTCAGTTAAGTGCACAGATGTGGCACGGGAGCTGACAGAAGGAATTACGCTATTCCTGAGGGTTAAGTGGAGCTATTGCATGGATACTTCAGTTAGAACTCATGTGACAGAGTTTGGTGGAGTTGATTGAGGAAGTTAGTGGAGTTGTATTGAGTTTAACTAATCTAAACATAGTTGAGCTATTTGTATTCAGTTTAACTAATTGATACAATTAGTGAGAGTGGTGTGAATTAATTATTAATTAATTCACTAATTATAAACTCATTAATCAACTAAAGAATGCATTAGTTAACTTCAGTGCATGGACAGTTTCAGTGGAGACCAGTGCATAAATAGGTGAAAGAGCAGGTTAACTATCGGTTGTGACTATACTATTTCTATTTGCAACACAAAGATAGGTGGAGAAGCCCATGAGGATTGCGCAGTACAAGCCAGGTGGTTTATCTATTTAATGAAGCCATCCCATAGCATTGATAACGCAATAGAGGCTAGCTATCAAGTGGCAAAAGATTGGAGCATGTGTTTTACTAGATCTAGCTTGATAGTGTGTAGCAATTGAGGGTGTGCATGAGAGCTTGTGAGGAGCTTTTGTACTATGATTGTTACATGATCTCCATGACATATAATATACAGATAGTTGGGGTTTTCGGCTTTAAGCTTTCCCATTAAATACTGTGTTCATATGTGTGATTGTTTGTGGTTTTAATGTATGCATGCAATTGATTTTATTTCCGCATGTGATGATCAATGGTAGAAGAGATTATGTATTATGCATGAAGCTAAAATAGTGTGTAATCAGGATAATCTCGGTGAATAAGTGATCTATTATTCAAATTTCCACACATGGAAACCGTGCAAGACAAACACCATCTCTTGAGCAAAAAGAAACACTTGAAAGGCTCACACTTCTTCCTAGATGAAGATTTAACCAACAAACAATAAGATGAGAGAAGGGAAGAAGTGAAGAAAATTAGGGCAGTAAGAAATGAAGGGAAAAGGGCATGGTTGTACAATGGTAAAGAAATTATTGCAGTGTTTGGGACTCAGGAAAAAATAGGGCAACAAGCTGGCAGTGAAGAAAAAACAGAGAATTCAATAATAGGGATGAAAACAACAAGATAAACATGGATGGAAAGGGGAGAAGACTCAAAGTTGAGTCTTATGTGTCAACTACGTATCAGTCAAATCCTACCCGGTCTACCTAAGTTTAGTTTGTTGGAATTGTAGAGGCTACCCTTGGAGGAGGGGACCTAGGTTAGGGCCTATTGCGGAAGGTAGAGATGTAATTTGTCTCATGGAAACTCATGAACATGATGGTTGCAAAACTCCTACGTTTGACGGTTATTTAAAGTTAGCAGTTTGGAACAAGGTAGAAGAAAATGGCAAAGGGTATGGGGGAATACTAGTTTTAGTGAAAGAAAAAGAAGGCCATCACATTAAGTTGATGAAAGAAGATGAAAATAAACAATATTCATGGTTCAAAATATCATAGAATGAGAATCACATAAGAATTACAACATGTTATTTTGCCCCTCAAGTCTCAAAAACTTACAAAAATAAGGGGCTAGACAGCAAGGATTCGTATGCAGCTTTAAAGCAAGATATTGCCACGTACTATCAGTAGGGAGAAGTGCTTTTAGTGGGTGATTTTAATGTTAGAACAGCAAATCAACAAGCTAGTATTCTTTGTTGCAAAGAGGACCATAATCCTATTTTGCTAACTGAAGAGGAGAATTCCCAATGGGTGAGATGTTCAGAAGATGACAAAGTTAGCAATCATTTTGGAGAGAAATTTCTTACACTGTGTGGGGCTTTCAACTTAATTATTTGCAGTGGTCTGAACAGATGGAAAAGGTCTGGGAACTTCACTTGCAACACATACAATGGGGCAAGTGTTGTTGATTATGTGATTTGTTCACAAAGCTTGTTAGAAAATATAGACAAAGTTAAGATTGGAGAGCATAATTGGGACTTAAAATCAGACCATAACCCAATTTATATAAAGTTATCATGGGTAGAAGAAATGCAACATAAGAGAAAAACCCAATTCTCTTGGCAATCACTACCAAGGGGAAAAATCCTTCTAACACAAGAAAATTGTACTATCTTCAACACAATGCTGGAGAGGTTAATTCAGAAAGAGAAAAATGGTTTCCAAAGCTTCAACAATCATGAGTTAACAAATATAATTCAAAGGGCACTTGAGAAGTGCAAAAGAGAAAAAAATAGGAAATCAGAATCAAATTGTTTTCGTGTAAATGTTTGGTTTGATGAGGAATGCAAAATGGCAAGGAGAACCTTGAAAAAGACAGGCAAGGAGAAGATGAATGTAAATTTATACAAGTAGATACTAAAAAGGAAAAAAGACGAGTTCATGCAAACAAGGAGAGAAGAGTTAATATATATAGGTAAGAATAACCCAAAGATTTTCTGAGGAAATTCAACCAAGGAAGAAGCAAATCGAAAATAATATTACAGCTAATCAATGGTTTGAATATGCAAGACAACTCTATGAGAAAGAAGCACAGGCTGAGCCTCCCTTGGGCATAACACAACTACAAAGCTCTTCATGCTACAGGAGGTGGAGATTGGAATTAAGAAGCTGAAAATAGGAAAGGAAAAAGAATTGGTTGAACTTCAAGCAAAGTATCTAAAATGGGGAATGAACGCTCTTGCACCGCACATCATGGAAATATTCAACAACTGTTGTGAAACCGGCTCCAAAATGAGAAGAAAAGAGATATCAACGCCTTAGAAATAAGCCACTTCAAGGGGGAAACCTCCAATACATTACATGAATGAACAATTCTTGGATGATCTAAATTACAAAACCTCCTTTCTATATATAGGAGTCCATGGGGCCACAATGTAATCTTAGTGGGGCCACAATGTAATCCTAGCCGACCTAAAAATAATAATTTAAGGGCACAATAATAACAATATGGGGTTTACAGGGGTACAATAATAACAATAAGGGGGTTACACTAACAACAATAAGGGACTATACTAGTAATATAGGGACCTAACATGCCCCTCTCCTTCAAAAAAGTGTTGTCCTCAACGGTTGAGTAGCTCTGGGTGCTTCTGTATAAAATTCTCATCCTCCCATGTAGAATCTTCAGTGGGTAAGTTCTTCCACTTGATGAGATACTCTGAAATTGATCGATTCCGTAGTTGTCGAGTTCTTGTTTACATGACCGCTTCTGGTTCCAATATGATTTTTCCTTCCTCATCAAGTTCTGGCAATATTGTTTGAACTGGAAGATTTTCTCCTATAACCTTCTTTAAGCATGAAACATGGAAAACTGGATGTACTCGCGAAGAAGTAGGAAGATCCAATTTGTATGCCATAGTACCAATCTTTTGCAACATCTTGTAAGGACCATAGTACTTTGGCGATAATTTATTATCCTTCTTAGCTTGCTTGAGGGACATTTGTTTATATGGTTGTAGCCGTAAAAATACCCAATCTCCTACATCAAAACTTCTCTCGCTGCGATGTTGATCTGCCTGTTGTTTCATTCGATTTTTTGCCAAATTCAGGTTATCCTTTAAGAGTTGGAGAACTTCTTGCTGATGCTCGATGTGATCTTCCACTGCTTGAACCTTCAAATTTTCCCTTAAAGATGATGTGATGGATGGTGGATGATATCCATAAAGTGCCATAAATGGGGTCATTTTTGCTGCAGTATGGAAGGAAGTGCTATACCACCATTCAGCGAGAGGTAACCACTTGACCCATTGTGTTTGTTTATCAGATACAAAACAACAAAGATATCCTTCCAAACATTTATTTACTATATCAGTTTGACCATCAGATTGAGGATGATAAGATGAGCTATGAGCTAATTGAGTACCCAAACAAGAAAATAACTCTGTCCAAAAATTTCCAGTAAAAATGGGATCTATGTCGCTCACAATAACCCTTGGGTTTCCATGTAGCTTTTGAATTGTGTCCATAAATGTAGTAGCAACTGTACTTGTTTAAATGGATTAGATAATGCACAAAAGTGTGCATACTTGGTAAGTCTATCAACTACCACCATGATGACACTCTTTCCTTCGGACTTAGGTAAACCTGTGATAAAATCCATTGAAATCTCCTCCCAATGTTGACTTGAAATGGATAAAGGTTGTAGAAGTCCCGGGGTCTTAATTGTTTCCACTTTATTCTGCTGGCAAACCAAACATTCCGCCACAAACTTTTGAATATCAGATTTAAGGCCATCCCAAAAAAATTCTTTCTTCACCCTATGGTAAGTTTTTAAAAATCTTGAGTGTCCTCCTAAAGGAGAAGTGTGCAATTCCAGAAAAATCTTTTGTTTTAGTTGGAAATTATTACAAAGATATAAGCGATCTTTGTACCATAAGGAATCATTTTTCCAACTAAATTTATCAGATGTACTAGGATCTTGCTGCAACTTTTGAATGAGTATCCATACATCTTTGTCCTTCTTCCATTCATCTCTTGCTTCAGTTATCCAATCTGGTTGGATAATAGAAATGGCACAAAGCAAAGCTTCCACCTCTTCATTCTTTCTTGAGAGTGCATCTGCAACAACATTAAGCTTTCCTTTTTTGTAGATTATTTCAAAGTCATAACCCAACATATTTGTGACCCATTTTTGCTTCTCTTCTGAAGATAGTCTTTGTTCCAAAAGTGTTTAAGACTATCATGATCAGTTTTTACCTTGAAGTGTCTTCCCATTAGGTAAGTTCGCCATTTCTTTAGTGCATGCAGTATTGCTAACATTTCCTTCTCATAAATAGGTTTCTGTAAATACTTTTCTTTGATTGGACGACTTTTAAAAGCAATGGGTCTTCCTTCCTGCATTAAAACTGCACCAATTCCATTTCCTGAGGCATCACATTCCACAATAAAGGTTTTTGTGAAGTCTGGTGTAGCTAAGACCGGTGCTAGGCACATTGACTCTTTAAGACGTTCAAAGGCCTTAGTTGCTTCAGGAGTCCATGAAAATGCATCTTTCTTCAATAATGTTGTTAGAGGTGCTGCTATTCTCCCATAATTCTTAACAAACTTGCGATAATACCTTGTTAACCCGAGAAATCCTCGCAACTGCTTTATGGTTGTGGGGACTTTCCATTCTTTAATGGTTTTAATTTTGTTAGGGTCTACCTTAACACCCACGTGAGATACAATATGACCCAGATATTCCACCTCTTGTACTCCAAAGAAACATTTGGATGTTTTTGCATATAATTGTTTCTCCTGCAATAGTTTGAGCACCCTGTCAACATGTTCAACATGATCCTTCCAAGACCCGCTATAGATCAGTATATCATCAAAAAATACTAGCACAAATTTTCTAAGGAAGGGTTTGAAAATGGAATTCATCAACCCTTGAAATGTAGAAGGTGCATTGGTAAGGCCAAAGGCATGACCAAAAATTCATAATGACCCTCATGAGTTCGAAATGCTGTTTTTGGAATATCTTCAGTCTTCATTCTAATTTGATGATATCCTCAACGAAGATCCAACTTGGTAAAATAAATTGCTCCATGTAATTCATCCAATAATTCATCAATCACAGGAATGGGAAATTTATCTTTAATGGTGAGTTTATTGAGCTCCCTATAATCCGGACACATTCGCCATGATCCATCCTTCTTGTGTACCAATACTACAGGAGCAGAGAAAGAACTTTGACTAGGTTGAATTATACCCGCCTCTAACATTTCTGCAATCATACGTTCAATTTCGCTTTTTTGGACGTAAGGATATCTATAAGGCCTGATGTTTGGAGGAACACTTCCTGGAATCAAATGAATAGCATGATCATGATCACGAATAGGTGGGAGTCCTTTCGGAGTTTCAAACACCTTGGAATGATTGTCCAAGACTTGTTGGAGATCTGCAGAAATAGATGATTTTGATGTTGGAACTTCTAGTGAGCATAATTGTGCAATTACGCCTCGCTGTTCTTTCTTTAGAAGCTTTGTCATGACATTAGAGCTTATTATCCTTCCTGGCTTCCCCGCAATACCCCGTAATTCGACTTCCTTCCCTTCTGAAAAAAATTTCAAGAAAAGTTCTTGAAAATTAAAAGCTACCGTCCCCAAAGATTGTAACCATTGTACTCCTAGTACAACATCAGCACCTCCCATAGGAATGGCAAGCATTGGACTAGTCAATACATATTCCCCCATGGTTAGCTTGATATTATGGCATTTTCCAGAGCAACTTATAGTTCCTCCATTTGCAACCATCACTTGACATTCTGGTGCTGGGTATAGGAAACAATTTAATTCCTTGGCTACCTTACAATGAATAAAATTATGGGTGCTACCTGAATCAATCAACACTATTACCCTTTTCTTCTTGACATGTCCTTCTATCTTGAGAGTTTGAGGAGTGGTAATTCCTGCCAGTGCATTACACGATATGGTCAGATTCATTTCTTCCTCTTCTAGGGCTGGTTCCTTGTGTATATCCTCTTCTTGTTCATTTTCTTCTTCCTCTTCACAATCTATGTAAAATAATTTCTTCTCAGCACACTTATGACCTTTAGTGTATTTTCTATCACAACTGTAGCAAAGCCCTTTGCTCTTTTTTCTTCCAATTGTTGTGGTGTCAACCTTGTAGGTTGTGGAAATCTAGGAGTAGCAACACTTCCCTCTTTATAGAAGTGAGTGGTAGGCTTCCTTGTCGCCATATTTTTACATTCAATTTTTCTTGCCAACCTGAATGCCTTCTCCAATGAATCAGGTTCCAAAACGCGAACTTCATGTTGGATGTTATCCTTTAAAGTACCCATGAAGAGATCAATCATGTGTTCCTATGGAATATCAGTTACCCTTATATTCAATTTTTGGAAGTCCTCAATGTGCTCCCCCACTAAACCCTTTTGTTTGAGATTTATCAATTGGCTAAAGAAGGTGTTGTTCTTTGTATCCTCATAATGTGCTATCATTTCTTCCGTAAAAATTGACCAAGTGACAATTTTTTTACGGGAGCAAAGCCATCGATACCATACAAATGTATTTTGTTCTAAATGTAAAGTTGCAATGCATACCTTTTGTGTGTTTTACACATTATGGAGATCAAAATATTGCTCCATCTGTAGTATCCATGTTACAGGATCCTTTCCATCAAAATTCCTCATATCCATTTTTGGAATATGGTGGTTCTTCCCGCCAACATTAGATTTTATTAAATCACGATTAACATTTATTTTTTTCTCATCATGAGTTTCCTCTACTATCTTTTCACCATTAGGAAACATTTCTTGTATCAACTTTGTCAAACCTTCCATGTCTTCTTTTAGATCATTCTTCATGTTTTCCATTTTCTCATCGATCTTAGCTTCCATGCCATCTATCTTAGATTCCATGCCATCCATCTTAGATTCCATGCCAGCTTCCATGCCATCTATCTTAGATTCCATGTCATTCTTCAAACCATCCATCTTAGATTCCACGCCTTTCTTCAAACAATCCATCTTAGTTTCCACACCTTTCTTCAAAACTTCCATGTCATTTTTTGTTGCTCTTTGCGAGAGCGAAATTTGTTGCACTTGCTCTTGTAATTTTGATATGTCATGTTGCCATTCTTCGTCTTCATGAGTCATAGTAGAGCTTTCTAAAGGCTTAATGGGTGTTGAATTCTTTTTAGGGGCCATTTTAGAATCCAATACTGATATATATCTTACAATATTCCCTTGAAATCAATTCAACTTGATTCTTCAAACAAGACTTATGCAATTCGGAAAAAAAAAAATACACACCTTTTACTTGCTTTTGAGAATCTCGATATTGAAATTGAATGATCTCTATAATTGTGGATCCTCAACATCTGAAATTCAGCCCTGTATTAGCCCTCTGAAGCTTCTTACAAATGCCATAGGTCTGATCTAATTTGGATTCTTCAAGACAAAGTTATGTCCAAACTCCCACAATGTTGACTCCACTATGGATTGGTTCAAGAGAGCGAACTTGTACGACTTACACGTGTTCCTCGTTTTCCCATTGGCTCCAAAATTGATAATGAAAACTACAGCCTGTAATTGCTGCCACTTTTTACAAAGATTCCACCCGATGCTCGTAGAGAGAGCTATGAATAGAAGATTTTCCCACGAAACCTCTTTAAGATGAAAAAGAGAGCTCAAAGACCTAACTTCCAATGCATCATATTCCAAATATGCTGTTAACCAAGCTCCGAAATCTTTTGAGACTATGTTCTCAGATTGGCTTCGCTCTCCAAAATTTTAAATTTTCCAATCTTCTGAGGAAAATTATAGTTTAAATTCTGATTGACTGCTTTAGGTTAAATTCAGGAGCCTACAAAATGACCTAACTTGCACAGATCATATCTCCGAAAATATTGCGAACCAAGCTCTGAAATTGTGTGAAGATTTTCCTAAGGATTTTGGCTTTGCGCTCTAAAAATTTCAGATTTTGACCCTTCGTAGAAAAAAAGTTATAGCGAAAATTCCACGATGACCTGTTTGGAGCAGCGAAACCCTATAATCTCAAACCTTTGATACCAAATGTTGTGAAACGAACTCCAAAAAGAAAAGAAAAGAGATATCAACAGTTTTGTAGTCAGATTTCTATTTCTGAGGGGTAAAAAACCTCCAATAAATTACATAAATGAACAATTCTTGGATGATACAAATGAACAAAACCTCCTTCTATATATAGGAGTCCATGGGGCCACAATATAATCCTAGTGGGGCCACAATGTAATCCTAGCCGACCTAACAATAATAATGTAAGGGTACAATAATAACAATATGGGGGTTACAGGGGTACAAAAATAAATAATTAAGGGGTTACACTAACAACAATAAGGGACTATACTAGTAATATAGGGACCTAACAACAACATCATTCAACAAGGATTCCCAAGAGACTGGACAACTAGCATAGAAATACCCCTTTTTAAAAGTGGAGACATTAATAATCCTTCCAATTATAGAACCATTATGATCAATCCTTTGTTTGCAAAGCTTTTCGACAGCATGGTAGAAAATAGAATTAGTAAGTGGGCATAAGTAAAAGAAACGAGGGCAAAAGGACAAGCGGGGTTTAGGCCGAAGCATTCTACAATAGATCACGACATCATGTTGAGACACATTATTGAAAAGGTTTGGGGGGATAAAGAAGAAATATTCTGCTATTTTGTTGACTTCAAAAAGGCATTTGACACAATCCCTAGAGATAAGTTGTGGCGTAGAATGGAAGAACTTGAAATTCCTTTACATTACAGAGCTGTTGTCCATAGACTTTATGAAGAGGTGAAAGTCAAAATTAGAACCTCAACGGGTATTTCAGAAAGCTTTAGAAGTGACATTGGAGTCAAGTAAGGTTGCCCTCTATCCCCTACTCTTTTTGGTTTATATATTGATAAACTGGAAGAGTGGCTAAATTTGCAAGGTGGGGATGGTGTTCAGTTGGGGGAGTTTGTGATAAAGCTTCTTTTATACGCTCATGATCTTGTATTGATTTCTAAATCGGCCCATGGATTGCAGATGCACCTATAAACCCTTGAGCATTTTTGTAGAGCAGTGTGGATGCAAGTCAATATTAGCAAGACCAAGATAATGATTTTCTCTAATAAAAGGAAGCAGAGTCAACATACGTTCTTCTTTGAAGACAACATACTTGAAGAAGTAAATGAGTACAAATGCCTTAGAATTGATTTCAACAACAAACTTAATTGGGAGGACTGCAAAAATAAGAGAATCTTAGGAGGGTGGAAAGCATTATATGCTCTTCAAAACAGATGTAGAGAGATAGAGTTATGGGATTGGAAAACGATTAAAGTGCTTTTTGGACTCCTAGTTTGTCTAGTGATGTTATATGGGTGTGAATTGTGGGCTAGCAACACCCTTGTCTCAAAATGGAAGCAAATTGAGAAAATCCAAAAACGCTTGATCATGAGCAAGTTCAAAATAAAAAGTTCGGTACCTTATGAGATAATGTTGAGTGAAATAGGAGCAACTCCCATCGAAGCAATTGCTATGGCGCGGCTCACAAGATATCTAAAAAGAATTGAGCAAATGGGAGTAGGTAGATGACTTAATGTTATCTTCAAGGAAGCCATGAGTGAAAGAAAGAAAACATGGATGAGACCAAACTACACATGGATGCAAAAATGGAATATCTACCTCAATGCTTGTCCCACAAATAGCAAGGAGCTAAAGAATTTTGTTATGGAGAAGTTCCATAAACAGGTATGGGGAAAAGAGTTGGGTAGAAAGAAGTACTATGACGGCAACAAAATTGAAATTCGGCCCCTAAGGAGAGATGGTCTCTTCTCGTGGCTCTGTCATCACTTTCCTCTATTAACTTAGTTTTCCTCCACATGGTCTTCTTTCTTTTCTTGGAATTTTATTTATCAAATTCAAGGAATTTGATAAATAAGCATTATCAAAAACCTTTGAAAATTAAATTATATCTCCGAACTTTATATTAATACCCAACTCTTTTTAAACAAATGGCTTTTTAATAAACCTTTGGCTCCGGGCCCCACATCTATGATCAATAGTCCAATCAAATTCTCGCGTCGTATCTTGGTTATCCTTCATGCATCTTTCGAATACGACCACCGTCTGATGGCTTCCCTCCAGATCGACGGTGTTCAACGATATCGCGTGGCCTGCCTGGTCAAACGTTAACATGCAATGGCACGCAATGAGAGCGGTTTCAGGGGTCCCGCCTTTGCCACATGTCGAGCACTCAATGGAATCACTCCGAATTTGAAAATACCGCTTACTCCGCAAAAGCGGTGCGATATGGGCAATCTGGTTTCGTAAATCCACTCCTGGATTTTGGAACAGTGACTAACCCAAGTTAATTTGGGGTTGCGCTATCCTTCTTATTCAGTTAACTCAGGTCTATCCTCGGCAGGGTTTCCAATTAACAACAACCAAATGTAATTCTCTTCCGACGGGATTTTCACTAACATTAGGATAGAGTTAGTCAATCACAATTATACGCAGACTTCTTCTATGAGTGGAAATTTATTCAACAAAGCATGTTCGAACAATTTTGAGAGAAACAGTGGAAAGAGAGATGCAGAAATTGTGCAACAGTTCAAATCAGAAATTATGTACGCAGAGAGTTCAATCGCCTCACAGTTAAACAAATTTCCTCACAAGTATCAATTCGAGACAAATTGAAAATCAATGGGAACTGAAATTTATTCAATCAGAAGTAATCGCTTAACACACAATCTTTTATTGCAGAAATCTCCTCTCCCCTTTCTTTTTTTCAATGCATCCGAGGGATACAATTTATATACATTACAATGTGTCTCTTTGGTTCCTCTGTGAGGACCGTTTATAAAATCAAAAGCCTAATTACAATAATTCAACTAACTGAAACATGACAGATGGATCAAATCTAACTATTCGACTTCTAACTAATCTAAATGAAACAGTCAGCTGAGGTATTGACACCTAGCTGTTACAATTCAATTGTTTTCGAACCCTCCTAGCCACAACATGTGGACAAAACCTCCTACATTGCTGGCTAGTGTCTAATGCCCCTGCATCAAACTACATTGAAGAGTTCAACCCTACGAATGATCTCCAACAAAAATAGTACATTGGAGCTAACATTCCGTGGAGGGCAAAGGTTCTTATTTGCTCAATTAAGAACCAACTCGCATCAACTTTGGTGTGAAACATGACGGTGGAAAAGGCCTAAAGAAGCTTGGGAAGAATGAGTGTGTATATTTTGCACGTCTGGGGCAGTGCAATTGGAAAAACATTTCATTTTGCAATGTGATGCGTTCAAAGACATCAGAGAAAGTTATGGAAATATGTTAGCATTGGTTTCATGGCATTGTCTTTTCAGTGATGGGATTGTTGGAAGGTTGGGCTAGCTCATTGTCAATTTGAATAAGAAAAGGACAAAAATGCAAAATGCGAAAAACAGGGAACTCATAGTCCCATACACTGTTTTTTTGAGTCTCATGGACATTAAAATTTCATTTCACAATCCAAACAAAAGATAATTTAGCTCGAGAAAAAATGATTTTTCAGAAATGATTTTGACAAAATCAACTAGAAAATTTTGAAAATCAGTTTTGAAAATTTTAAAAATCCGTTTTAAAATTTATATTTATATTCCTCCTATAAAATATTATTTACAAATATATGTAAATAATTTTTTATTTTATTATTTTATTTATTTTTATTTTTATTATTTTTAAAATTTTTATGTTTATGTATTTGCTGTCATAAAAACTTGCGTCACTTAATCTTTATTTTATTCAATCCCACAACCCTCCCACCAAACTTTGTAAAAAACAAATTCTCACTTACAACATTTATCTCGACGCCTGCGTGCGCTTTCTGTAATCTAGTTGTTGTAAGTATCGAAGGCAATATTATTGGAACGTGTTTCGAGAGACTACTGAATGCATCAGAATCAAACTGGTCTATTCAAAATGGAAAGTATATCCCTGTGGATGACTATCAATCAGGATTGAGTCGTATCCACAGTGTGCACATCGAAAGCCGGTTCAGGGTGGTAGAGGCTCTGGATACAGATTGCCCACCTTGTTTATATCAACTGTAAATTTTTTGACAGAGCTCAATCAAAGGTATCGAACCAAACTGTATCCCCATTGAAGAGGCGATACAGAATGCATCGATTGTTTGCTTGCAAGGCTTTGGCCAGCGCAGTGACGAGGTCCAGCAATCCTATTCGAATTAGCCGATCCAGATTTTCAACCTCTTTGCTGATCGACGAAACCCAAAAGCAGGTTTGTCGCATTTCCATTTTTGGTCAAGTTTTTCCTTTTGAAAATTGGTTTCTGCATATACTTCTATGCCTGTTAAACTTAAATTTATTCAGCCCATGTGGAATTTTTTTAATCTTCCGTCTTTTCAATTGCCGAGTATAGATATAGGTCGAGGCCAGGATTGGTTTTCTAAGGACACGGGCACTTGGTATCTCCAATGGCGTTAGGGTTGCCGAACATTTTAAATTGCCCATGAGTCATTTTCAGTTGGGTTTGAGGAGATGGATTCCTTATCCTTTCTTTCAATTATAGTAAGAAAAGAGGGTTGTTTTGCTTCAGTCAATGATCACTTAACCAGACCGAACTTCGAAGTTGTGTTTGCGCATATATATATATATATAATATAGAAAAACCTCGTTATAACTTGAAACTGCAAGGTTCCAACTTCCAAGGAAACTGGAAGCTATACATTGTCACCACGTACTATTTCCATGTACTTTTGGGTTAGTGTTTTCTAACCACAGGGGGAATCCTTTGGTGATTTTAGGAGTCCACTAACAATAAAAAACGATCAGTAACACTTAATTTAAAATAAAAAGACTCATGTTTTGAATAATTCTATTAATAAATATGAAAAAACAACGAGTCGGAAATGACCTAATAAGTGAAACACCACATGGAAATGATGCAGAATTATATCTAAGCTTTGGGTATGCAATCCATCCTCGATGCTAATCTTTTTCAAACTCTGGAAGATCTGTGACTATTTCCATCATAATAAGAAATGGTCTATGATGCATGTGCTCCATTCTCTTGCGCCATAATTCTCACAAGTTGTTACTGTTATTAACTAGGGCTTGAAGAGTTTCACTATGCAACCTGTAAAGATTACCTTCTTTACCCCCTATTATTTGTATTGTATCTGGGCTTAGATTCCTTTGGTCTGATGAGGACCTACTTGTTTTTGAACTCAACTGCAAAGCCCTTATCCTCCATAATTGAAACTGAAAGCAAATTCTTTCTGAGACCTGGAACAAACAAGACATCATCAAAATCTAAAGAGTTAATTAACTTGAGCTGGAAGGGAATAGTACCAACTCTTGTTATTGGGTACTTGGCATCATCACCAAGCTCAACCTATACTCTTGAGTCTCGTTCCTTTAGATTAGAAAATAACTTCTGTGCTAATGTTATACGATGAGATGCCCCACTATCCACATACCATGGATTCCTGGGAATTATGTTGGTAGAAAGGCAAGATACCATTGAGAAATCCTTCTTGAACTTGGCAGCAAACTCATTCATTAGAGTTTCTGCAGAGATTGCTACTAGCTTCTGTTGGTGTTTCCCTTTATCCTTATTCTTATTTGAACACTGTGATGCATAGTGATTGTGCTTATGACACAAAACACCAATTTTACTCAAGTGCTTTCTTGGATGTGAGGCTGACTCCTCACTCTTTCCTTTACCCTTGCTGTGTCCTTTACCTCTGCCCTTATTTGTTTGACCAATAGGGCTACTTTTTCATCACCACCCTTTTTTCTTGCTTTTGACTTCATCCGAGTCCCCCCCCTGCATACAGTGATCCCACAGCCTTTCAAAGTTAGAAAGGTTCTCACAAGCACATATAGCTTTGACAATTGGTTTCCATGAAGTTGGAAATCCATTAAGTGCCATGTTCACTAGCTCTGTGTCTGCAATCATCTCTCCAATTGCTGCAAGTTGATCAAAAATCTATGTGACCTTCATAAGGTAACTGGTGACTAAATCTGATGTGGTAATCTTCATGGATTGCAGTTTGTTCTGCAATATCATCTTATTGTGTATGTTCTCACTCTGGTAGAGGCTTACGAGGGCAGAAACACTTCCTTTGTCATTTTCTTCTTGAATATATGAAGGATCAAATGATTTTTTTATGGCATCTGTAGATCATTGGCTTGGCCCTTACTTCCTTCTTCTCTTTCTTTCTAACGAACTGCCAGCCCAATAAGATTTGTAGGTGATGACAACATCCTGGACAATATCCCAGGGATCATTCTTGTCCAATAAGATTGTAACCCTCTATTTCTATATTTCTATCACAGGAAATTTGAGATCCCTTGATAGTTTGTCCCTCGAATCTGCTTGAAGCTAGCCGAGGCCATCTCTACAATCTAATGCACAAACACTCCAGATCTGAAAATCAATCCTCAAAAGAAATATTGAATTTCTCTAATTGATGGTTCTTTTCGCATATGTTTTATTGCTGTCAATCCCTGAAAATCTAAATTAGAGAAATTTCTTGATAGCATGTAATTTATTTGCTTCTATTTTTATTTTTATTTTATTTTTTTTTTTATTTTTATTTTTATTTTTTTTTATTTTTTATTATATATATATATATATATTTTTTTTTTTTTTTTTTTTTTTTTACTTTAATTTTTAATTTTTTTTATTTATTTATTTTAATTTTTAATTTTTTTTTTTTAATTATTTTTTATTTTTATTTTTATTTTTATTTTTATTTTTTCTGCTTGTTGGTTTGTCTCTCGTTTGTATATATATGTCGAGTGAACCCAACATCAATAATGCACATCAAAGGCGTGCGCTGTCCAACCTCTGCCACTACTATAACCTTCTCGTGGAACCGCCCACTGCAAGAGCGTACTTGGATAAGACGAGACTTGGAACTCTCTGACTCCGTTTTTTTAATAGCACGAACGCCTTAACAAGGCCCGTCAAGCACTAAACCATGCTCTGCTGTGCAATCTGGGTTATTGTTTTTTTTTATTTTTATTTTTTATTATTTTTCTGAGTAGGATTTAATCTATTAATATACAAAAAGATTACATGGAGGCCGAAGCCTCGGAAATTCTGGCCCGAGAGATGGGCATTCTAGCACAACCATGAAAGTTTGACAGAATAGCAACACACAGTGCCTGTAGACTGAAACAACTATGATGGACATAAAGACTTCTAAGCACAGAGAAGCCACCCTGGATGGGGAAACCGGCCTGAGAGTCAAAACAGAGTATTAACCTACAGCAATCAACTACTGAGATGTAAACATAGTTATACAAAATGATCTGCCGCCCACTAGGGGAAAACCGGCATTCAAAACAGCAACAAGGGTAGAACCAACATAACCGAGCCACCATGCGCGAGCCAGAGCCGAGTCTGGCACAGAGAGCAGACCAAAACCGAACAGAAAAAGGAGAGGCCATTAATTACCAAAAGAGGAGTGAGGCGATTCAACCACCGGGCATGCCAGAGCGTCCTCGTCCTGCATAGCAGCATTGACATTCGAAGCAGCCTGATTGGAAGTGTACATCCTACCAACGTCGCCCAGAGCAGTGGAGCCGCCTCCCTTGAGAGCTTCAGCATTTGAATCCACAAACAGGTCCTGTAAGGAATCACCATCAACCGACTTCTGCTTCGGACCAGAGTGAGGAGGAGAACCGGCCTTATCCGAGGTAAGGTGCTCCGGAGGAGAATCAGCCAACTTGGCAGTCGAATCAGGCGGTTCTTCATGGAATTCGATTGTGATAGAAGCCCTGACAGTGGGCATGTTGAGAAGGCAGGGGAAACGAAAATGGGCTGTGTGTTTCTGACCCGGAAGCAAACTGGAGAGATTTCTGGCCAGCAAATCAAACCTACGCCCCATCAGAGAGCTCCTACCGCTACGAGTATTGGGATAACGGCCTCTCAAGGCATCAGAAGGCGGTGAGGATGAGCTGGGCGAGGAAGGAGATGGTCGGCGAGAAGTACCCCCGCGACAAAGGCCCCTCCTGCTTCTCATCCTGTGTCTCAGACGAGGCATCGAAATCAGAAGCAAGGGCTTGAAACTGAGTGAAAAGGAGAGACTCAGGCCGAGACTGGAAAGATGGCGGGTGTCGATCTCCGCGGGGAGAAAGACAGAGCGAAAGCCAAAGAGATGAAAGCCAAAGGAATTAAGCACAGGGGTATTCGTATCACATCGAAAGCCAGGAGAATACAAACCAGAATGGAAGCGTCCCGAAGAAGCAAGAAATAGCCGGAGCGTGAAAACCGAGGAATGTGCCACTTCACTGTCTTGACTGCAATAAGTTAATGAATTGATGTCGTCAGGTGCTGAAGGGAGATCGACTGCGTATGAACTCCATGCGCCCGCCAACCGTCCAAGTCCCCCACTAAACTTGTAGATCACCCGTATCCGGTAATCTTGGGTTATTGTTATCCTAATGTTCTCTATTAAATAACTCAAAATACAATTTATCTAATAGCAAAAATTAAATTTCTGAACTTTGCATCAATTACACATTAGCTGAAGAAAAAATGAACAGTGGAATAAATAAAACACATACACATGGATTTCTCCTTCAAATAAGCTTTTCATTCCTTTGATTCGATCTTACAAGGTGAACTCTATAGCCTGCTTTAAAACAACATCTATGTGGTCATTAATATCACCTCAAATACTAGTGTATGATTTATGAAAAGAGGGTACAGCTCCAGCAGTACAGCTTGCTCTATTTTTTCCTTTATTGGACAACAAATCACTCTTTCCCCCTTTCAATCATTGAATCACACTTCAACAATACATTATATGGCCAGATTTGAAGATGTATGGCCCATGCATGAAGAAAAGATAGCCACAATAGTGGTATGAATTGTACAGGTTGTTGTACGTGCTGGTCTCTTTAGTAGATCCACTCTTCTTCTCTTCTGGATGCACTCTTTCTTTCCCCAGTTCTTTTGCTTTTTTTTTTCATGTGTGTAATTGACCTTTCCTATCTTGTCCTATTTATGTTTTGAGAGAATATAACTAATCCTCTCAATCCTAGAAACTAATCTCTTGAATCTTAGAAACAATCTCCTCAATCCTAGTTGCCACTTATCTCAATCATGAGATGTACAACTAAGATTAAAATTCACTAATCTCTAGAACATTTCATTTAGATTCCTAAGACTAATTGACTTAAAAAACATATGACTTTCATCTTTCCCTTCATTTGTTCGAATGAAATTCCAAGATAGAATTAATGATCACCTTTCCAAGGTGGTCAGCAAGGAAATATCTTCAACCACTTTCTGCATGTTCACACTTAATATATGTAAGATGTTCTTGCTCGACCTAGGTGTCTCAACATAAACTGACAAATAGTAAAGTAAGGTGCAGAAAAAAAACAAGTATAACATGTGGCAATGGCTGTTTTTATGCAGTCTAAACTAATTTTAAATGTTGTTTGTGATGTTTTGGGAGAGATGTAGAGCTTTTCTATATTTCTATTCTAAAAAGAAAATTACAAGAGGATTAATCCATAGAAATCCTTAGAAGATGCTATGGATTTCTCCAGATTCTATGGATTTCTCCTCCTTCATCTCAAATTTAGCTGCCAGCATCTTCTTGCACTCTCGAATTATTTTCTCCACACTAGTGATGAATAGATCATCCACATAAAGTAGAATAATGACTGGCTCATTATTATCTACCTTGATGTAGATAGGATCAACAAAACTTCGTTACCCATTACGAACTAATTCTTAGGAATGTGCATCTATTCTTGCATTACCATGCCTTGAGTGTTTGCTTCAAGTTCTAAACCATATAGGGCCTTCTTGAGTGACCTTGTGAATATCTCTCAATAGTTACACTCAAAGCCTTTGAGTTGTTCTGATGTGTCTTCTCATCAATGGTCTCATTCATGATCTTCATCCATTTGATGGATATTCCAACCCATTGTAGCAGCCAATGAAACCAAAGATCTAATGGTAGTATACCTTGTACTGGGTGCAAAGGTTTCTTCATAATCTATGCCTTCCTTTTGAGAGAAACCCCTTGCAACAAATATGGCCTTGTACTAGTCTATGCTTCCATCAACGACATGGTTGATCTTATAAATCCATTTAGAGGTGACAACCGATTTGTCACTAGGTCTAGGAACGATTTTCCAAACTCCATTCTTCATGATGGATTGATATTCTTCTTGCATTGCCTTCTTCCAAACTTCTTGATGTGCAGCTTCTTCGAATGTAGATGGTTCAACTTCAATTAGTTTTGTTATATATGTAGCATATCCAGAGTATCTCTTCGACCTTTTGCTTTCTCTGCAGCTTCATGTCCTTCAACATCTTCGAGGGTTGCTTTTAACCAATTTGGCCTTTTCCTAGTGGTTGGTATGACCACAGGTTGAATAGGCTCACTTGGTCCTCCTTCTTCTTCTTGAATAGTAGTAGGATTATCATGGTGTACTTCTTCTTGCGAACATAGGTGTGTCTTCGTCATCGGAATCAATAGGAACGTCCTTGGATCTTTTGTAAGCTTGATTTTCATCAAATATGACATCCCTGCTTACTTCAATATGTTTTCCTTCTTTGATGTAGATTCTATATGCTTTTGAGGAGAGACTATAGCCAAAGAAGATTCCTTTGATGCTTGTAGAGTCCAACTTCTTTCACTTGTCTTTTGGAACGTGGATGTATGCAGGACTCCCAAAGATTCGAAGATGATCCACACTCGGCTTCTTTCCAGTGAATACTTCCTCAGGAGTGATGTTCTCAAGAATTCTACGAGGACTTCTATTTTGAATGTATACGGTTGCCATTGCTGCTTCTCCCCATAAGATTTTCGGTAGGTCTCGATGAAGGAGCATTGTTCGAATGCCTTCTTCAATTGACCTATTCTTTCTTTCAGCTACCCCATTTTGTTCGGGATAGTAGGGAACAATGAGCTCCCTTTTAATTTTTGCTTCTTTACAATTTCAATTAACTTTTTGGAAGTGTATTCCCCACCATTGTCGGACCTCAAAGTTTTTATTCTTCTTTTAGTTAGGGTTTCCACTTCAGATATAAACTCCTTGAACTTTTCAAATACTTCATCCTTCTTCTTGAGGAGGTAGAGCCATGCCTTTCTAGAATGATCATCCATGAATGCTACATGGTAAATATGACCTCCAAGCGATTTGTCAGACATGGGCCCACACACATTAGAATGAATGAGGTCTAATATTTCTTTAGACCTTGTTTCACTATTTGGAAATGGTTTTCTTGTATGTTACCCAAAGCGCATCCCTTGTAGACTCCTTCAAGGAATTCTTTGATATTGGGGATGCCATGAACTAATTGGTTAAGAGTAGGAATGACCTTGTAATGTAGATGACCATATCTCCTATGCCATAGCTCAATGGGATTGATTTCCATATGAACCAAAGCTTGAGGAGGTGGTGTAATGACTCTATATAGGCTTCCTTCACGAACTCCAATAACTCTAGCCTTATCAATACTTGATTCTTTTCCCCAAACCAAAACTTTTCCATCAACAAATGCAACTCTATCCCCTTTATCTTCTAAACAAGAAATATAAAGCAAATTCTTTTTCAAACGTGGAACATATAGTATGTTGTTGAGATGTAACTTGGCTCCATTTTCCAACTTCAAAGATGTTGATCCCAGGCCTTTGACAACATAGCTTTTGTTGTCTCCCAATTCCACTGCATGAGAAGATGGTTGCTTTGATAAAGTATGCAGTTGTTTGCTTTCCTCTGTCAATCAGCCAAGAACCGTTGATCCTTGACCTTGTTGAATAAGTAATGGAAGAAATTCTTGATCCAACTTCCTGCAATATTGAATCCCATTCTTATATAGCTTTTCACAGAGGGAGTAGACATTTCCTTTGAGCCAACAAAGTGATCTTCAATCTTCCTTGACCTTAGCTCTGATACCATGTTGAGAAATCAATACTAGTACATTAGGGTTTGATTTCTTCTTTCTTGATAATTACATGTGAATTATGTTGGCTTCTCTTACTTCTTTATTATATTATATTTCATCAAGAAATTACCAAATTATGTGTGTATGAAGATCACAAAAATATGAGACACAAGATGTAGGCACTATCCCAGGGCAAAACCCCTCTCTAGGGGAAAACCCTGTCAAAATTCTCTTCCTTCAATAGTTTTCTTTGAGACTCTTCAACCTAGACATAGACCAAACCTTCCTCCACACCAAGTCAGCCCTTCCAGATCTTCAACCTTGTAGCAGCAACAACTGTACCCCAACAACTTTGACTATGTAGAAATATGTTGCAGCAGGCAACAACTGGCAGCAACAACACTAGAAAAAATTCGATCTTCCAAACTAGGGCACAAGAGAGAGAGAGAGAGAGGTGCCAAAATTTCGATTTTCTTCTTCTCCTTCACCTTAGCCAAACTCGCATTCCTTTCAGTCTTCTTTTCCTCCTCCTTACTTTTCCCAGCTACTCTTGAGATATCGAAACTTTGAATGAGTGAGATGGTCCAAATGAATTCAATTTGCTCCAATATATAGGCTCCAACTGAGGTCAAATTGCAAAGTTTGAGGCCGACTTGATCTCCTTTAGGCTGACTTGGTGTGGAGGTGACATAATACATATTTGACTAAAAAATAATTCTTTTTACATGATTCGAAAGCCCAAGAAGGGTCTTATAAAAGGTACAATGATTCTAATGACACAATAGTAATCCTAGGAGTCCACAATGGGGACTTTGACTAATATAATTATTACCCAAGCATGAAACCGATGCTTTAATTAGTCATTGTAATAATAATAAAAATTCTTTTCTTTATTCTTTTGACTAGTGAATTACATAGTGACTCAATTACATTTATGAAGACCGAACATAGTTACAATTTTCAGCACAAAGGTCTCAAGCTCTAGCACTCAACAAAATAACTAGCTCCCTTCCTCCTCCATGCTTGAATGAGAATAGAGGAAAAACAAAGATAGAAATTCCAAATATAGTGCCTCTCTCGTGATAAAATAGCAACTGCATGAACAAAAACCTCATCCAAAAGGGTGCCTTCCTTGAAAAATTGTAATTCCATTTGTTGACTGCATCACCCATCCAAAAACTCTCTTCTCTAGGGCATACACGTCTTAAAACAACAATTTGATCTCTTAAAAGTAGTTCAAGTGCGACATAGGATCTCTAAGTTGAACTCTCCAAGTATATACTTCAACATGCTAAAAACTATAAGGCTAGTGTGCAATATCCTAAGAAGGGAAACTCCCTAATTTCAAGCCTAAAATCTAGGAGCAAGTGAGCCAACAAAGTATGACAGCTGGGTTATGTTGGGAAAGAGAAAGCCTTAAAAATAGTAAGGATATCTCTAAGGAGTAAGGAGTATGTATTGCCATCAATGCTTAAAATCCTTATTAGGCATGGATTTAGTTTTCAATGGTCATTTGTCATAAATTAATACATTTATCTTACCTTATCTAAAACTAGAGTGTCCATCTTTAGTCAACTGGGAATGAGGATATAAAATTCTTAAAGTAAAAGTCTCCATTTTCTTTATATCTCCCTTCCTATACTTTTACTTGCTTTTTTAATATTTTCATTGATTTTCTTAGGATGTTTGAGAGGGGTTCTAGCTAGTTTTGCTGATATCATGTTGGCAAAAAAATCGGCAAGGGTCCTGTTAGCACAAATTTATACACTGTGAATTGATATAAACTTTAAAAATCAGCAGTAGAAATCAGCGAACATATAGGGAAATCTACCCTAAGTGTCAATAGCAAATCTTCCTCTCTGTTTGGGTTAGTGCTTGCCAACCTCAAGCGGGTGTCCCTAGCCTTTGTTCTCGCTGTTCTAACTAGTGAATGTGCATTAAATCATAGGAAAAAACAAGAAGATAGTGGATGTTTGACCAGTAAGTTAGTGGCCAAATAAGTGTGTAAAAATTCATAAATATAATGTGTGAAATGGTCCTTTGCAAATCAGCCTTCAGTATGGAAAAATAGAGTAAGAAGAAAGTGTATTTAAGTGACTAATTTCCCAAATAAATAGCTGAAATAACACTTAATATATTGTACAAAATACCATCAAATCAACCAAATTAGAGTGAGTGAATTTTATTTCACAAGAGCCAAAAGGTTGGTTGCACCAAGATGACTATCACAAAACTTGAAGATATGATATCCTGACACAAAATAATAAGAGCTGGAAGAGAGAGAGAAGAATGATGTGTTGGAAAATGCAAAGTACAACATCATATTGAAGAGTTCTAATAAGAAGAGTCGGATTGATAAGCCATCTGTAAGCATCATTATTATGACCATCACTGTCCCTGAGGCCTAACTGGACAAGCTCTACTTCATTCAAGAGCATTATGTTGGGAGGCTTTATGTGTGATACTGCACTACCTCTACAAGGCACATACCCCATCCGAATGTTCTCAAGGTATGTCCTTTTATGACTATTCTTATCTTGGATCTCTATTCCCAAGTCCTCAAAGAATATCGGTCCTCTTCGACTACTCTTCTCTTGGATACTTGTCTTGTCCTTAAAGACTGTCGGTACCTTTCCACTTCTCTTTTGAAGTAGTCAAAACGCCCTCACAAATCTCTAGTTGCAACGGTGGACCTATTTTTGGGGCAAAGGGGCTTCCCATGTGGCATTGCAAGCAACAAGATTTGAAGTCTGGTGATGAAGTGGACAAGGAAGATATGGCAAGTAGGTGACTTGTACAAGCCAAATCAACCCCACGTTCAAGCCAATGTGACATCTTCAAGCATTTATTCCACACGTGGGCATGCCATCATCATCATTGGGGCTATTGGATGGAGTAAAGGAATATGTGGGAAAGTGATGGAAGGTTGAAGCTTAATTGTGCAAATTGGAGCCCTCAAGAACGAATTTTCAAATATCAAGTCCAAATTACTCCAAGAAAGGGTCAAGATCCTTCAAGTCAAGTTGGTTGCTAACATTCCAAGGAAGATAAGGAGGCTGAAATTCTTCAAGGAAGCAAAAGTGTTCCCTCTAAGAGAGACTTTGAGGTGCATAAAGTGAGCAAGTTAGCCCCCAAGGGCTAAAATAAGCCAAATAAGGTCAAATCAAAGGTCAAGGACAAGCATTATTACTCAAAGAAGGCTGAGTCCTCCTGGGGCAAGGATAAGCCCTTCTCAAGCGAAGTTAAAGAAGCATATTGGAGAAGGAAAACCCCCAAGTAAAATTCAAGCATTCTAAAGTAAAATTCAAGCCTATTTTCAAGCACTTTTGCTCTACATTAGCTTGCTGTTTTCCATTAAGGAGGCCGAGCCCTCATTTGTCATGCCCATGGTTACTTGGGAGTGGGAGCAGGAGCGCCATTTTCAAAAGCTCCCGTCCCGGTCAACAAAAGCATGTAGAATGATGAATTAGACATAATAAACATAAAAACATAGTTTGAATCATATAACATCAATCATCTAGAAGTTATAATCTTCATCAACCACACCCACAAGTTGGAAACATACAACATATTGACTCTTGAGTCACACGAATCATCAATCTTAAGGTTTCAAGCTTTCAAAATTCAATATATAACATTTATCATCATTGATTCATTGATTTCAAAATTCAATCTATAACATTTGTATATGAACATTATATAATATTTATCATGTTAATTCATTGATTTCGTTCAACATGTAACATTTATATTAAATTTGTATATATCATTTATCATATATTTAGGATTCATTGATTTCAAAATTAATATATAACATTTCATCATTGATTCATTGGTCATATATAACTTTCATGAAGCATCACATTCATAATTCATAATGACTTATAAACTTATAAGTACCAACTTCAAATTACCTTTCAGAATTAAAACTTCAAACTTAAATTGTCATATATTGTTTACAAAATTGTCATTAAATATGAAAGAGTAAGTTTCAACTATTCAACAGTTATAAAGGATAAAAACTACTAGAAAATAGAAAAGACTAGTAAACAACAAATCTATTTTATCTATTGGTTGGCCCCTTGCCACGCCCACGAGAAATGTCTAATTTGTGAGAACCACGAGGCAATGGTGGTCTTCTAGTACTCTCAGGAGTACCACGTCCACGACCATGACTAGAAGGCGGAGGGCAACGTGAGGATGTAGGTGGAGGTTGAATTTGCAAAGGAACAATAGTTGGATATCGAGCACTGGCACTGGCACCCGCACTGCTACTGGATGGTGGGACTGGCCCTGTGTGTGGTGGTGCTGCTGATGCTTCATCATCATCCCTCAAAAGTTCTGCTTCCAATTCTTCCATATGTACAGTGCCGTCCTCCAAATTATCATCCTCTGGGTTGTTGTCCCAAACTTTATATGATTGATCCTCATATGCCCAATCACAGTAATGACTCAACAACCTCAAGTTGTAATGCACATAAACCAAGCTTTCAGCTCGGTTTTCATTCAGCCTGTTTCTTCTCACATTATGTATGAAGTTGTAGGTGCTCCAACACCTCTCTGTAGAAGAAGTATTCACAACTTGTGAGAGAACTTTTTTTGCCAACTATGGCAAAAGTCCCATGCCGCCATATGCTTCCCACCATGTGAGAGCATCAAATTTGTCTTTGTCTTCCATTCCATGGAAAGAACCAAAGTTACCAGTGCAACTAAAGTATCTACCTAATTCAAGGCGCAATCTAGCACACTCCTCCCTGTCGAAGACCAACTTGTCTAATACCTTCATGAACCCCACTTTTACCTCTGCATCTGTGTGAGGTTTGATCCTAACCCCACCTCCAGGTGCAGGTTGGCCCAACCAAGATGGAGAGTAGTATTTTGGCATAAGGATATATGCCAAGGCATGTAGTGGAACATTGAGTTTATTCCACCGTGCACACACAGAGTTGTAAATCATTGCATACAAGTTGGGATAATTATCCTTAGCAACATCTTTTATTTGCCCCAATATGCTATCCATCTATTCATAAACCTCCCTAATCACTGGTTTATCTGTATCTGAAAAACGAATCATGTGATAAATGGGCTTGGTGAAATTCAAAATTTCCCTCACACGTGCCCAAAACAAAGGATCAAGGGCGGTCTCCTCCACATGTTCAAAACCTTGCCTGTCAACTATTGTTGCTGCCCTGTCCTTTAATACTTGCCAGTGTGGACTTGATACCATGGCTGCCAATGACTCTCTTACCTTCAAAAGGCGCCTGAAGGTGAGGTAATAGCTAGCAAATCTAGTCTTTGCTATCTTCAACAACTCCAATCTTGAGTGACTGCGGAAAAGCCCATGGGTATTGCTATGATTTGTAATAAATCTTATCATTTTTTTCCTCTCTTGTACAAATCACCAAGCCATCTGTATTGAGGTTGTTTGTTTTTAATTATATCATGCATCAAAAGGTTCATTGTGTGAACCAAACACCTAGACCAAAATATGTTGGGGTATTTATCCTCAATAATTGCTCCCGCTGCCTTACAATTAGCAACATTATCAGTGATGACTTGGATGACATTGTATGGCCCAATACTTTCAATTGTTTCAAGTAATGGTTCTGCAATGTTAATGTCGGTCTTGAATTTGTCTGAATAATCATATGCTGAAAGGAATATTGCACCACTAACAGACACAACCAGAACACTTATCAATGGCATTCCTTTTACATTGGTCCATCCATTAGATACAATGGACACCCCATGCTCATTCCAAGAATTTGTCATTTTAACCAAAGAGTTACTTATTTTAGCTTTTTCATGATCAAGTCCCATGCTTCTTGCCTTGTCATACCCAGGGCTCCTGTGTCCTTTGGGGGCATCATTAATGGCAAAAACCATTTCGCGGCTCCCACCTTGATGAAGAACATTGAATGGCACTCCACATGCATATGAAAACCATAGAATTTTTTGAATCCACATCATTCCTACAATAATTATTAAAGCAGGCTGATGACGAGACTAGTGGACCTAATGAACGGAATTTGAAGCGGAACGTGTGGCGGTCAGATGCCAATGAACCGGTTTAAAAAAAATACATTAAATAATTATTTTTTTAATAAAAAAAACTATTTTTAAGATTTGCAACCATGATTCCAAGCCCATAGAGACAAAATATGCAAAGTTTGCTCATTTATATACCATGCAAGGTGAATATATCAAAATGGCACCGAGTGCAATACATATCATCGAAAAATACATAAGAAATGAGGCTCCAAATGGCCCATAAAGTCCAAAAACAATGCTACAAGCTATGAGGCCATTGGCCTAATACAAGACTACACATGAATGATGATCAATCATCAAATTCATCACCGCTACTAGACACAAGATCAACATCGGCTGCTACATAGACATCATCTGGATCAGAGTCTGAGGATGCCTCAGCCTCAGGCTCATCTGCAACCTCAATACCCCTGTCACCAATAACAATAGAAGTGGACCTAATGGAAGCACGAGTTACTTGAGGTGCATGACTAGTGTCGTCCATTGGTTGTTTGCCTTTGCTTGATGCAGCTACCAATCCTGGGTCTGCGTCTGATGGCGCCACTAAATCTGCTTCAAATTCACCCCCCGCTACTGCTACATCAAAATCAAAATCAGCCTCAAACACTGGATCTTCAGTCTCCTCCACCTATTTTGATGTTGGATCAATATCATCCAACACAATGGGATCTAGATCAGGTGTTTTGCTCATCAGTTGGTTCCGCCTCAAGCGAAGGTTGTATTGCACAAACACAAGATCATTTAACCGTTTCTGTTCCAAACGGTTTCTCTTCTTTGTGTGTATGCGCTAAAAAACAGACCAATTGCGCTCACAACCTGAAGCACTGCAAGTTTGGCTGAGGATTCTAATTGCAAACTTTTGCAATTGAGGACATTGGCCGCCAAATGACTCCCACCAATGTGCTACAAATAAAAAGACATTCATTAGTAACATAGTTCATTTCATTACTTATTTACAAACAATTTAACATGAAAAGAAAAACAAATTGGAATTGCTTACCTGGTTGATCCACATCTCTTGCCATTTTTTCCAAGTTCTTTCCAAAGGTACCAGTTGCCATACTGAAAAGAGTAAGTTGTCTATGTGTTTCCAGAAGGTCTGCACGGTTAGGGATCATGCGCTCCAAGCAATCAATCAATCCATATCTGATCTCCCCATCCTGCTGATCTCCTAGCCGAGCTCTATAATGATACTTTGGGTTCAAAAAATACCCAGCTGCATGTATAGGACGATGGAGTTGATTGTTCCATCTGTTATCAATGATCTCCCATATCCGGCCATACGTAGCTAACCTGTCCCTATAAGCTGCCCGTATCTGCTCCTTGGCCTGATCCATAGCCTCATAAATGTATCCCATTGCCATCTTTTCCCCATCCACCATCCTTAGCACCTTAACAAGGGGCTCAGTAATTTTTACCAGCTCTGAAGACCTTTTCCAAAAATAACTGTCAAAGACTTTCTTTTTGATGTCTTTTCCATCTTGTCTACGAGCCCACCGGGATTCAGTCCAATCATCAGAAGAAAACATTTTCTGCAGGTTTTTCTGTTGAGAATTGAGACATTGCAACGAGAGGAAGTGAGTTGCAAATCTCGTAATGGCAGGCCTAACAAGCTCTTTGCCCCTTGTGTTTTTCCTCATTAGGCTCAATACCCATGAGTGGTTGTAAATGTATTTTGTAATGCACTTGCCATGCTCTACAGTGTTTTTTACCCATTCCACTTTGCCTATGTCCTCAAGCATGAGGTTTATGCAATGTGCAGCACATGGAGTCCAAAATATGGTATTATACTTGGACTCAAGCATCTTTCCAGCAAGAACATAGTTTGAAGCATTATCTGTGATGACCTGCACAACATTCTGCTCTCCCACTTCCTGAATAATCTCATCCAAAAGCTCAAATAGAAAGGTTGCATCCTTCACTTATCAGATGCATCAACTGATCTCAAAAACATTGTTCCTCGAGGGCAAGCAACAAGGAAGTTAATGATAGTGCGGTTCTTTCCATCAGTCCATCCATCTGACATGATGGAACAACCTGTTTTGAGCCATGACTCTTTATATTCAGCCAAATACTCATCAATATTAGAAATCTCTTGTTGCAAAAGAGCTCCCCTTAAGTCATGCGCAGTAGGGCCTTTGAAGCCCTTTCCTGCAGCAAAAACAGAGTCCCACATAGCTTGGTAATAAGGTGAGTGAGCAACATTAAATGGGATATCTGAATCATACCACCATCTAGCAATGTACTGATAAGAAGCTTCTTTGCATTGTTTTTTCCAATGTTGATCCAAAGTGGGTTAACAACTTGGAGTTGGCTGGGACATGGAGGCAGTGGCTGTGGGATTAGTAGTGGACGAGAAATAACTCATGAGGTTGGGTTTCTTTGTTGGGTTTGATCTTTTGCCAACAGGAGGAACATAGTGAAAGGGGTTATTGGTGGAAGGGATAGAAGTGGAGTCTTGAATCTCATACTCATCATTTTCATACCCACTCTCTCTCATCATTTCTACTATTTCCCTCTTCCTTGCAATTTCATCTTGGATGGCCTTCTCCCTAGCCTTAGTCTCCTCAAACTTTTCAAGCTTGGCAAGGTATTCTGCCCTAATCGGACCTAACACTTAATTAGGTGCATCACATGGTGTTACATTGCCTCTTATCCCAGCCAAGTGATGTTTCAATCTAAGAATACCCCCACCTCCAATACATTTTCGACAAAATTTGCATACCATCTTTCCATCAATCACATCACAATGGACCCATGCACTGTCCTTGGCTTTTGGAGCCATCTTGACTTGAAATAATTGAAATTTGGAAATAAATCTGCCATTTAAAAAAATTGCAGCTAAGATAAATGGACAACTAAGGCTAAATTTATGAAACAAAATGCACATTCAAACATACAAAATTTGATAGCATAGGACTAGAGATTTGAGAGCAATAAAATATCTAAACACATGAGAAAATAAATACATGAACAACAATGAAATGATGGATTTTTCAAGTGAAAATTCTTACCTGGCAATGCAAACTAGCTTCCTTAGCGTCCTCTTGAAGATGCCAACGCTATTGACAGCTCCAAACTATCTCCAAGATAGCTCCAACTCCAACTCCAAGCCTCCAAGATCACTGCTCCGACAAACACTCAACACTCTTCAAGCTCTGAATCAAACTCACAAACAACAAATGAGTTGGTGTGAGACAAATAAGAGGCTGCCCCTGCTTATAAAAGATTGGGGAGGGTGTTTTTGGAGGGAAACAACCCTCCCCTTACCTCCACATAGGCCCTAAAACTCAATTGGTAGTGCGTGGGTGCAGCGTAGAGAAAGAGGCACCCTAGCAGGTTAAATTCAACAGCCCGGTTAGAGTCCGATTAAGCACTTAAAGGTGAAGGCCACCCTCCAAAGCCGGGTTGCATGGCACAGTACGACCGCGGGCTCATCGGCCCATTGGTTTAGCTGATTACGTTCAAACATTGGTTTTGATAACTAATTCCTACACCCTTCGTCAAGGAAATCGGATATGGTTCTACGCCTTAAGGAGGTGTTTGGTCTAGGTGTGCCTCCATATCCACTGACATGGGTGGAAGTTGATGGACTTCTTTGTCCATAATGTGATGGACCTGATGGTGTATAAGAATCAATGAAACCCCTAGATCTTTTAGATCTCTGTAGGGCAGCCTCCTCTTCCTTTCTATATTTCTCTCTCTCTGTTGCTGGCACACTTACACAAATTTTGATTCCTAGATTTTTCTCTCCATCCCCTGGCATTTTCCCACAAAGGTGCCTTCTGGCACGGGTGTATGAACCTGTGTATTCTTTATTGCAATGGGGGCAAAGAAATTTAGTGGTTCCACCACCTTTCCCTCCTTCTTGCCTCTGAACATATTTCCACAATGGTGTTTGACTTTGGTCTTGTTTAGTTGGGGTCTCTGTGGCCTCATGTTCTCCACTCTCCCCTTCCTCCTCAGCATACTCCTCCTCTTTAGGATTTTCATCAAATCCATTATAGCCCACTTCTTCATCCTCCTCTCCTCTAATGGGACTCTTTCTTCTACTCTCCAACACCATTATTACAAAGAAAGGAACCAACATGAAGAAAATCCCTAGCCATATAGCCATGATGTTTCAAGTTTCAAGTTTCTAGCCTGCAAAAAAAATGGAGGAATGCCAAATGGGAATAGGAAATGCAACATAGGAAAAAAACAATTCAATTTTTCACTTTTCAACACACTAAAATGCAACATTGAGAAAAAAATTCAAGTTTTCATTTGAACAACTTAAAAATGCAATATAGAAAATAAAAAACTAGATTAGAAGTCCTACCTCTTTGTCCTGACTCCTGACTCCTTCAATCCTCCTCTTGCTCTCTTGCAGCTTGCTTCTTGCCCTCTCCTTGTTCTCTCCTTGGCACTTCTGCTTTCCAAACTCTCAAGCTCTCTTGCTCTCTAACTCTCAAGCTCGAGCTCTCAAACTAAAACAATGACAAACAAATGAGGAGGGTGGGATTTTATTTACCCAACCCCCCCTCCCTCCCAAAAAAAAATTCGGAAATTTGCCGTTCGAAATTTTTTTACGCGCCAGGGAGCATTTTTTTTGCTGGGGAGCGTTCGCTCCCGAACGCTCCCCGACCGCTCCCTCCATTAAAAAAACGTTTTTTTAATGGGGGGAGTGTTCGCTCCCGAACGCTCCCGAAAAACAGAGAGTGTTTTTTTAGGCTCGGAAGCGCGCTCTTGAAAACTCTCCCCTCAGGAAGCGTTTTCGAGAGCGCGCTCTCGAGCGCTCCCGAACGGAGCGCGTTTTGAGAGCGGGATTGAGGGCGGGGAGAAGCTTCCCCGCAACCTTGGGACTCATGCCAAGGGGTCAAAGAAGCTGGATGTTGCAAGGATGAAGTCTTCTACAAGTCAAGTGTGAGGTCCAAAGCAAGGAAAGGTCGCATTTTACTGAAAATTAATCCAAATTCAAGCAAAGAAGACTATCCCAAGGAAGTCGTCTTCTCAAGCCTAGAGACCAACTATTAATTTTGAGAACCAGATTGTTCTCTGTTGTAGATAATTGCATTTTCAAACTTTTTCAACATTTTCATATAACTTTCACCCCATAGCAGGATAACATCATTAACAATCATGTAGAGAGAACAATAACATCAACAATGCAGCAGAAGAGTAAGGAATAACAAAATAAAATCATACACAATAGAGACACTATGATTCAGGTCAGAGACCAAGGCAAAACCCCACAAAGGGGGAAAACCCAACCAGATTCTTCTTCTATTAGATATTCATCCAATGTTCAACTGAGATACAAAGTGCAAACTGTTGAAAAGTGTAACTAGGTCGGTCTTCATGTTGACTATGTAATTATGTATTTATGTATAGAAGATGTCAACGATAATAAAATGTATTTTTTTGGTGTACTTGCTTCATGGTTTTCATGAGCAAGATTTTATTATGTAGACAGACTTCTTCTTGATGTCTATTGGGTGTATGTCTTGTAGGAATAAATATAATTAGGTGTCATATTCATGAAGGATTTAGTTTGTGCTCCAAATACCTTGACTACCCTCACATAATGTTGAAATCAAGTGAAGACAATCTGCTATGCTGCTGAAGTAACAACTGTTGGAAAGTGGAAGAAATTACAAGTCATAGTCGGTCTATAAAAGTGTGATCAAGGCAGCCCTATATTATATTGACAGGTCGGCTTATTAACATACTGAGACAACAATAAATACCATGTTGATCTGCGCAGAAAAGAAACTGAATTTGCGGATCTACTGCAGGAAGAGTTGCGGAAGATCTCAGGAATAAAGTGCGGATCTACTGCAGGAAGAGTTGCGGAAGATCTCAGGAATAAAGTGCGGATATAAGACAGACTTCAGTGCAGATTAAAAGGCAGGAAAAAGTGCGGATTAAAGGGAGGATGAAGTGCAGATTACACTGAACCTAATGCAGACATCTCCAAGGATAGTGTGCGGATAAAAGGACAGCATATAGTGCGGATAGAGGACAGTTTATAGTGCATAGAACAAGTCAGATTTCTAAGGTAAGACAGTGCAGAGAACAAGTCGGATTTCTAAGTGAACAAGTGCAGATTTCACTGTGTATGAAGTACGAATTTAAGGAGCTCTGTTCAGGGTGTAAAGTGAGGTCTCATCAAAGTTATCTCAGTAACTATAAAGCAAGAAAAGGACTGCAGATATTCTACCTATTGAAGTGCGATTCCAGAACTAGGAAGAAGATCTTGAAAAGGAAAGTTAAGGACAGTCTGTTTGAAAGAAGAAGCTAAGACAGTGAATGCAAGAAGAAAAGGCAGATCTTAAGGTGGGAGAAAGTGAGAAAGTTCTCTAGTGTTGATGCAGAACTAAGTAATTTGGTGAAGAGAAGAATCAAGGTCTTGGAAGCATATCTAGGTCAAGGGACTATGTCTGGGTCATGGTATTTGTCATTTGAAGATCTATAAGAAGAATTCTTTGCGAGTTTTCCTCTCCAAGAGGGAGAGGTTTTGCCTTGGCTCTAGGAGCCTAACTTTTGTGTCTTGTGCATTTTGATAATTGACTTGATGAAAGTTAACTAAACTAAAAGAAGAGAAGACATAAGTATCACAAGTAAGATCACAAGTAATTATCAAGAAGAGAATTTGTATTAATCTCCAACCCTCCAAATTCTCAACACAAACATCATGAGACATAAGTATTTCATCATTCAAGACATTAGTCCTACAAGGGAAGTTCAACAATAGGCAGGCCTCTAAATCACATAGGAACGACATCATTGTCACTGACATAGAGCACTGCACTTGACTGTCATCTCATCATCATAGATTCAAGTCGTACATCAGATTGTCTCTGTCATACACCAAAGTTCACTGCCATGTAGATCTCTGTCACATATCGAAGGAATTGATGTATAGATCACTACCATATATCTACTATCTAGAGCACTGTTATGCAGATCATGGTCACTGTCATGTCAAAGTCACTGTAATATCAAAGTTATCGTCGCCATTACTATTATGATCACACTGTCAACAAGGGCATTGTCCAAACAAGGTTACTGCCACTATCATACAGCAAGTTCACTGCTATATCAAGGTTATTGTCACTGCCATACAACAAGTTCACTCTCATATACATTATCACAGACTCACTATCATATAAATGACTGTCTCACTGTTGTATAGATCACTGTCTCACGGTTGTATATATTACTGTTATACATAGATCATTGTTCTTACATCAAGGTAAATAGATCGTAGACATTGCGATCCACATAAATTATGAATGCAAGATACAATGATAATTAATATGAGCTATAAAACATTTCGAGCCATAGAAAAAGGGTATACAAGCCATTGTACTGTATCGAACCTCAGAGATAGAAAGCCACAATAATAATCAAATGCGAGCTTTAGAGCAAGCCACTGCATAAGCCTCAAAGCAAGCCACTTGCGCAAACCTCAGAGTGAGCTACTATGTAAGCCTTTTAGCAAGCCAATGTGCGAGCCTCAGAGTGAGCCACTGTAATCATAAGTGCGAGCCTCAGGGCAAGCCACTGTAATTTTAAGTGCTAGCCTAAGAGTATGAGCGTGCCGCTGTGCAAGCCTCAGAACAAATGTGAGTCACACACAGTGACAATGCGAGTCACAGAGATGTCAACGAGCCGTAAAGAATGTAGTGTGAGCCATCAACGATCCACAAGAAATATGTAATACGAGCCATCAATGATCCACAGAGAATATGTAATACGAGCCATTAACGATCCACAACAGAGATAGATGCCAACCATAAAATAGTGCGAGCTACTTTAGATTAGATTGATGATCTTTTTCCATTCAATGTTTTATTCCAAATGAGTCACAAGGGTTCTCTTTATATACAATTCAATGGGGTGCCTCAAGCCGACTTGTAATTTTTATAGGGAAATACCTTTTAATTTCAATCTTGCTCGTTTTAGTATTTAAATATATTTTTCCAAATGCATGCCCAAAATGACTTCAGCCACATTAAATAAGAGAAGAGCCAAACTAATTAATAATTTGCATTATTCAATTCGAATTCATCTTTGGGGCGAGATGGGCTTCTATTAGGTCTTAGGGTTTCTCTCTAAGAAACCGTATTCGTCCTAAACCCCTCTCGTGTCCTGAATCCCACGAATCAAACACAATTCGATGGGACACGTGTCTTGTGATCGTGTTCGTTGTGTCCTGAATCACATGATTCGATGGACACACAAGTCCCAAAATCGTGCCCTGATTTTAGGACACGCGTCCCCTACAAAGGCATGTCGTGTGTCTAATAAAGCCCGAGTTGGGCTCATTTGGCACTCATTCTTGAGTGTATCTTCTGCTGTGAGTGTGTGGGAGCTTCTAGCAAAGGGTTTTGGAGCATTTTGGAGGCGATTCAAGCAACATGTAAGTGCTATGATGTGATTAGAGACAAGGGGGCTAAGAAGCCCTATTCTTGGTGGGAAACTCATGGGGCAACAAGCCCTCTTCTACAGCAGTTAGCCATGAGGCTTCTCTCTCGAGTGACTTCATCCTCTTGTTGCGAGAGGAATTGGAGCACATATGGGAATTTGTATAGTGTTAAGAAGAACAGGCTTGAGCAGCCACATTAAATAAGAGAAGAGCCAAACCAATTAATAATTTGCATTATTCAATTCGAATTCATCTTTGGGGCGAGATGGGCTTCTATTGGGTCCAGGGTTTCTCTCTAAGAAATCGTATTCGTCCTAAACCCCTCTCGTGTTTTGAATCTCACGAATCAGACACAATTCGATGGGACACGTGTCTCGTGATTGTGTTCGTCATGTCCTGAATCGCGGGATTCGATGGACACGCAAGTCCCAAAATCATGTCCATCGTGTCCCGATTTCAGGACACGTTTCCCCTAAAAAGGCATGTCGTGTGTCTAATAAAGCTTGATTTGGGCTCATTTTGCACTCATTCTTGAGTGTCTCTTCTGCTGTGAGTGTGTGGGAGCTTTTAGCAAAGGGTTTTGGAGCATTTTGGAGGCGATTCAAGCAACATGTAAGTGCTATGATGTGATTAGAGACAAGGGGGCTAAGAAGCCCTATTCTTGGTGGGAAACTCATGGGGCAACAAGTCCTCCTCTACAGCAGTTAGCCATGAGGCTCCTCTCTCAGGTGATTTCATCCTTTTGTTGCGAGAGGAATTGGAGCACATATGGGAATTTGTATAGTGTCAAGAAGAACAGGCTGGAGCAGTCCAGGTCAAAGACAATGGTGTATGTGAACACCAACCTTCCTCTTATTTACAGGCAGAGGGATGAGTGGTTGAAGGGAAAGACAAAGATGTGGGATGTCTTTCCTGATGATATGGGTTTGGACAACAGTGTTGAGTTGGCATTGGCGAAATTGGATTTTAATGACCCAATGCTAGAACCTGTCACTTTTGATGATGGTGATACTGTTGAGGGGTCATCCTCCACATCAACAGATGCAGAGATGACATTGGATACATAGGAGGGGGATGCAACAGAGGAGAGCAGTGGTGACCATGACAGTGATGTTGATTTTGATGATGACGATTTATGACTCATGAGTCATGAGCTACCTACTACCTTGAGACTTGTAGTTGTTTTGTATTTGCTATTTCTATTTGCCATTGGCATTGCTACAACATACTACCTATATAACACATTTTCATTTTGATGACTTAATGAGAAAATTGCAGTTTCTTGTCTTTCTCCTATTGGATCATTGATGAATCTGTCACAATTGTATTTGTATGCATAGTGTTACTTTGTAAAACTTATAAATTTTAAATTTACAATGTAGAATCTAGATCTATGTTTGAATTTGTATCATGAATGAGAATTTGTGTAAGAAATATCTATTTAGTATTAATTATATATATATATACTAATTTTAATAAAATAATATATAACGTGTCCTAATGTGTCCTGTTCCGGGGGGTCAACGTGCCCGTGTCGGACACTCGAATTTTCGTGTCTTGCGTGTCTCGTGTACCCGTGTCAGGTGACTTAGGTGAAGAGGTACCTACCTAGGGTATATAGGCAAACCCTCACCCTCATTTTAATCATCTCATATATCTCATCAATTTTTATATAATATTTAATATACAATTAGTATCCTACAATGGATGTCTTTGTCTTCGAAGTATTTTGAAGCTTACTCTGCTGCGTATACGAACCGTGTTCATTACATTGGTATCAAAGCATTCCTCTGAGTCTACAAGCTTTGTTCGTTACATTGGTATCAGAGCCACTTTGATAGATCCCGACCTTTTGCCATCAACTTGTCGTTGCAACCAAAGCATTTCGCTACACTAGTTGGAGTTTCTCCATTTTCGGTCAGGCCCTTGGCTACTTAAAACAAAGAATTTGAAAAAAGATTATAAAAGAAAAGAGTTAAAAAAAGAATTGTTTAATTAAAAGAAAAAGGCCTTTGGCCATATTGACATTTCAATGATTATAGTGAAAAAAAATAGTCCGATGTAAATATTGAAGGAGAATATTCATATCTATATAAATGTTATACATTATTGATAAAATGTGTATGATAAAGTCAAAAGGGAATCTTTCCAAATATCTTTAAAACTATACGTAAGAGAAGGAAGAGTAGATAAGATTATCTTGATTCTTCATTAAGTGGTTTACAAGCTCGTGGTTTTAGCAACCCATGGTATTTTCAAGGTAAAAGAAGAACAAAATGAATACACGATCTCTTTATGTGAATGGTAAGTTTTACTTTTTATGTGGAGAAAGTTAATTGAGTCAAAGGCACATAAGTGGACATATATTTTATATTATACACCAAAGATGTGAATAGCCACATTTCACTAGGGTTGTAACTTTTCAAAAAGAAAAAAAAAAAAAGATTATAAATATATATAGAAAAAAGAAAGTTTATAAAAGAAAAAATAAAACAAAATAAAGTTAAAAAAGAAAAAGAAAAAGGAAAAGAAAGTTCAAAAAAATTATAAAAAAAAGAAGAGAGTTTAAGAATTTTTTTTTTTGTTTTTTTGTTTTTTTTGTTGAGATTTAAAAAAGTTATTAATAAAAAAATAAAAAAAATAAAAAAATTATCAAGGAAGGTAATCAAGTCAAGAAAAATGGAGCCTAATTCGAAAATAATGAAGGAAGTAGTGAAGATGAGTCCTACACAACAATCACTATTTTGGATTAAATGTCCATTTTGTTTAAACGAAATTGGATATACTTATATTAAAAAAAATGCAATTTAAGATGTCCAATGTGTGGAAGATTATTTAGTTCAGAAGAACATCAAGACAATGAGCAGATGCAAATAAAACGATTAGAGGAAGAAATTGCAAAGCTTCAACAAAAGAACGAAGCATCAGAGAAGAAATATAAAGATCTCGAAGATCGGTTTCCTGAAAAATCAATAGAAAATAATGAAGAAATTTTGCGCCTAAGGGACTAAAATAAAAAATTACTCGAACAAATCAAGAAATCTAAGGTTAAGAAACGAAGATTAAAACAAGAAAAATAAAGTTTTGACCAGAAGCTCAATGAAAGTCTATAGAGAAGGAAGAGGAAAATTTACGCGTAGAGAACCTTAATAAAAAATTATTAGAATAAATCAAAAGTATAAAATATAAAGAGAAGGATATTAAAGACAAAGTCAATGATTCAAAAAACGAAGAGCTTTTACGCTTAAGGAATCATATCCAAGCCCTTGTTACGCAAATAAAGAAGCTTAAAAGCGACAAGAAGTCACTAAATGACAAGTTAGAACAACTTCAAGAAGAAGTATTGAAGTCTCCAGTTGCAACAGTCCAAGTCGAAGATAAAGGAACAAATACTGATCTAGTCAATCTCACAACTCAGGAAGAAGAGAGATCTATAGAAGTTCAAACTAATTCAAAAGTGACAGTTCAAACAATGGAAATTGCAATTGATTATTCACTATTCAGTCACCAATTCAACAACAACAATACTTGAAATAAGTCGGGAAATCTCCACAAACAGATTAGGGCAAGATCAAACTGCAAGAGCTCCTTATCGACATCCAAATCACAAGAGCAGACAACTAAGTCAGTCTATATATTTGAATCATTCAGAACTAAAACAATAGATTTATGTTCCAAGGATTGCTGAAGTTTGTAGAATCCAATCCTATGATAAAAATTCACTACAAATTCCCAGTCATCGGAAAGTTCCACAGGAGATTAATCTAGGATGGTCAGAGCCATTCTCATTCCGATGATTTTGTTTATCCCTCAGAGCATCATATCGTCTTGTATCAACGAAGATGAAAGTATTGAGACGATAAGATACTCAAAACGGGAAAGGAGATCAAGCCCTTTCATCAATAAGCTTTGAGGGCAAAGATTTTTGAAGAGGAAGACAATGTTATATATATATATAAATAATGTAAAACAATAATAATAATAAATAATGATTAATTAGTAACTAGTTAATGAAAAGGTATGTCTCTAAGGACATAACCGTTGGTGAAGAGGTACCTTCTTAGGGTATATAAGCAGGTCCTCATCCTCATTGTAATCATCTCATATATCTCATCAATTTTTATATAATGTTTAGTATACAATTACTATCCTACAATGGATGTCTTTGTCTTCGAAGTATTTTGAAGCTTACTCCGTTGCGTATACGAACCATGTTCGTTACATGATAATTCAACGACCTGTTTATCTGCTTCTTCTCTAATCTCTTCTGAAAATATATCATTAACAGCAAAAGGAAAAGCACATGATTCTTGACTTCCTTGATTTGATTCATCATGTATATTGTAATCATTATGAAGACAATTAGAATCTTCTTGAAAATCTTGAGGGGTAACTTCTTCCACAACATATTCTTCATCATCATTATAAGAAGAACAAATAACTGCATGTTGAATACATGGTTCTAATTCTTCACAACAATTTTCAATAAGAGACTCAGTTGGAAAATACCTTTTACAGTGTTTATGGAATGTTGTATGAAACTCTTTCAAGGAGGATATGCTAGGAGGAAGATATTGGTACCATTGTCATGCATCTTCTTCTAACGAGTACATGAACATTTTCATCAATACATTTTCATGACGAATATCCAGCGGATTCATGTATTGATGAAAATCAATGAGGTGGTGTCTAGTATTGTCCTCCTCATCTTCTCTGAATTGAGGAAGAAAATTTCCCCATTCTGACATATGAGGCACTGCATTTGGAAAACCAAGAATACCTGAAAAATTGAAAGTTGCAACCCTCGCAGTGATCCGAGCAGCAAATGAAAGTGACATTCTCAAACAAGTGAATGGATTCTTCAGACCATGAAGTCGGCATGTGAAAGATCTTCAATCAACTTCTTCCTTTGTTCACCTGCAAAAAATACTGAATCATTGTCCCAAGGAATAATATTCTTACTCTGTTCCCTGACAGCGATGCTAATTTGATGTAGCTCCTGAAGACAAATCCTGGTTGAGGAGATTATTGCCTAGGCATCTAAGTTTTCTTTTAATAGATTTTGTTAGGAAGCGAACTTTTCATGCAATGAATCTTGAAGTCAGAATTATTTCTATAACGAGTAAGCTATGCCTTGAATATCCACAGACTCAAAACCTAAAGGGTGATAGATGATAGTAGAAGAAGAACCAACTTCCTGAGCATTTCTGAATTCAAGAAGTTAGAACTTGAACATAACCGCTTTAAACAATTAATGCTTAAAGGGATGTAACAGTACTCACGATAAAAATCACAAATATAATGAGTTTACTGGTATAAGCCAACAGGCGTGATTGAAACACACTATATCTTGCACAAATCTAACTACTTATACAAATAAAACTATGTCCAAAGATGATTTATACGCTTTTCTAGGCACGAAACTGATTTGGGTTCTAAAATACTATTAAGAATGAAGTTATGAACAGAGTGATGCAAAGAAAACATAAACAACAGAAGAAGAAAACATATTGTAATGCATTCAAGAAGTAGTATCTGCTGGTTAATGGTAAAATATCTCACAGACTTCAGCATACAAAATGATCTTAACAAGTCAAAACTTTCGAACCCTTTTCCTTTATTCTGCATTTTTTTAATACATTTCTCTGACAAACTGTTTCAGTTACAAGTTTGTAACTAACTGCTAACTTACTAATAACTGAAAATGCTTTATTTAACTAATACAAAATTTATTTGATCAACATTTTATCAAAAATTGAAAAGTATCAACTTCGTCATGGTAGACGAAGTTTCATCACGCAAAGCTGATATCTTGGGCTATCTTGACTATCAGTAGTTGTTTCTGAAGTCCAACCCAAGTGAGGCTGGTTTGGATCAATCAATCGCTCACAGTTTGATTCTTCCTATGCATACAAAATCTTAACTGTTGTGAAAAAGTGTGGGCTAGAGTGTTCTCCCTTCTCATAGCTGCCCCCTATTTCTTCTGCAATTTGGCCTGTAATCCATCAATTGTAGCAGGGTTATGGTCCCATTCTTGTGGTGATTTTGTGACTACGCCCTCATCCTAGATTTTTGTACAACATTTTCTGATAGTCCAATTTCGAAACTATTATCAATTGGCTTTACCACAGTAGTCTCACATTGCAGCTCAGATTTAATCATGATGGATTCAAACACATTTCCAACTTTCCTTTGGGAACCTTCTCATCTTCACTGTCATCATCAAGATTATAACAGGAGCGTGGCTTTCCGAGATTCCATTTACTCTTTCTCTTGTTGGATTGCTCTTTTCCATTGTCTTTGTTGGGAGACCGATCTTTGGAAAAGGCCTCGGCATCCAAAATCAGGGTTTTGATAAGTTTTCTGGACTTGCCCATTACTCCTTAGACCTAATCAACTTGCCGCAAGCCACAGTGCCTCCTTGTTTGCAACAGGGTAAATCTGCAAGAGTGATTCTCAAGGGGTCACTAGGTTTGACCATATCCCAAATCTCATCCTTGACATCTTCTATACAGAGATCATAATTTCCACCTTCAATCCATTTTTGATGTAAATCCCTAAAAAGGGTATGGATATCTGTAGTTGTGAGGTACCCTCTTCCATTGATATCAAGGCAACGAAATATATATGTCAAGCCTTCAGGTGTATCTTTATTTTCCAAAGCCAACACAAAGTCAAGAAAGTTGCCGAAGTCTATTTCTCGAGAATTTCCTCGTCCACTTTTACCTCAATGAATATGCTCATCAAAGACTCATTCAATCAAAATATCTGTAAGGGTTCCATCAACATAATCGTGAAGCTCTTGCTTGTTAATGTCCCATTCATGTCTTTATCCAATCCAAGAAAGATGTCACAAATCCTCTGTGCTGTTGTAAGAGAAAACTAGTTCTCACCTTCCTTAGTATCAACAACTTCCTCCTCATTTTCCTAGTGTAGCTCCATTAGTTCTGCAAGACAATGACTTAACAAAACCTTCTTTATGCACAACTTCCCTCATTGATAGGGATCACAAAAGGAAAAGAGCTTGTGGGCTGCAAAACAACAATACATTTGTAAAATTGCTGAAGGCATGTCTCGAAATTGTGCGAAATTTGGAATGAGTCCTCTTATGCAAGATTCCATTTCATTATCTGGATTGGATCGTTATATTGTTTGTCACCCATCTCGATGCTTTCAGAGTGGAAAAGATGGAGGAATCAACTCATGGGACTGTTTTTACTGGTGGGACCTAGTTTGGCAAAACAGGGTTTGGAACCTTCTGAGAGCGTTTTGAGTCATCAAATGACGTTTTTTGAGGGTAAAACTTTGCCGCTTTAGCACCATACCTTTTTATGCTATTCTACACATGAAGATCTCTCCAACGACACAAGAATTGCGTCACTTTGAGTCCTTATGCGAAAGTTATGCTGCTCAGAAGTTGACCTTCCCGTTTTCACCACCATAGTTCAAGAGGATGCCACGTCAGCCCCCATTATTCATGGAATAGGGGCTATCCATGTGATTATGATGTAAACGACTCTAGAAGAGTCTATATTGTAACTTTGGTTAAGAGTTGAGGTTGTCAAACCTAACCACTAGTAGGCTGTCGCGCTGTGTTATAACTGGGCCACTAGCAGAAAAAGGGATTCCATTCGTTCGAGTGCATTTGTTCCATAGTTGAGCAAAAATAGCCAGGAGGGATAGGAAGTAGAGTATACAGAGGATTCATGCACTGTATCAGTCCACGGGCCTCAGACCATACTTCTTGTACTCGCAGCCATATTTCCAGACAGAGAAAGAGAGAGGAGTGGCCTCACCTTCCAACTGGGTTTTCTCCCAAAAGGGTTTCCTAGAGCAAATCTTGTGTCTAATGTGTGTGTGAGCTTTTATTTTGCCTGTTGGACACCTAATCTGCTAAGGGTTATGTGTGGAAATTTCTGAATCTTTACACTTTATGCAGAAATTATTACTGTTAATCTGGTTATGCTCCTCCTACTTAGACAAGTTATTAACTGAATAAAATTCAAGTTAAAATCGAAGCAAAACACATAACAGATCTCCACCAATCCAGATCTAGAACAAGTTCATGCACACATAGACAAAGTGACAGTTATTTCTGGACAAATAGTCCCCGGAAAAACCCAATGCGGAAAAACCGGTATGTTGGCTGCTGGAGGGTTTTATTATTAATAGTTTTTTGAATACAACAAATCTAGGTTCCAGATCTGGAAAACCCGACATATATAAAATAGATCTACAACTCACTTATTGTTCAGAAGCCAAAATAATGACTAATCCACACCCTCAAACGGTTACGAACTTGTTAAACACCATGTTAAAACACACACATGGTGTATGAGGAAGATTAAACACACACACACAAGAGACTCAACACAATGAAGGATAAGCTTGAGGCTCTCTTATTTTCCATTATACAAAGATGTACATTTATAGTACAATGGTGTGACTCTTGGTTTCACATTCCAAGGTCACTTGGAATCTTGTTGCCCCAAAGGCTTCTTGCGTACTTTTCTTTGCACATTTTGCGAAATATTGTATTGACATCATACTACTTCATTCATAATCGATGTTTTGAGTTGTTGGATTGTTGATTTCCCTCCATCATTTGAGGAGCACATTTTGTACTTTGAGAATTTCTTGAGTCAATTGTATTTGTTGTTGAATCACATTGTAACCGATGCATTTTCGGTTGTAGCCGACACCCTTTCATTTTTTAGCCTAAGTTGTTGAAATGGCCAAAATCAATGAGGCATTAATGTTGTTGAATGACCTCATTCATTCAAATGTTGATGATGTGATAAAAATGAGCAAGGATGCTCTTTGTAATATTCAGATTTGTTTACAAGATGCACATGAGAAGATTGAGTTTTTACAGTTGGAATCTCAGCTCCAACAAGAAGAACTTCAGCAAAAGAGTCACCATTCTGAACCTGTTTCTGTTCAGAACATTGTGAAGGACTCTCATCAGAAGAAAGAAGACAAATATGATTCACATTCAGCAGATGTACATGCAGATGCAACAGCTCAGCCTGCACTTCCTAAGCCCATCATCAGACCTTGGGAAGAGCTTGTCCACAACAAGCACCGAACTGGTCTTGGATATGAAAAGGATGTGTCCTTTCATATTCCAGACTACACAAAGCCCATCATATTTCAGAGTGCCAGATTCCTATATGACAGTTCACCTACAGCTGTTCCAGATCATGCTCCACTTCTACGACAACAGATTGTGAAATGCCAACACTGTGATCGAGTTGGCCATATGAAAGATCACTGTTTTGATCTTCATCCATGCAAGCACTGTGGTCGGCACACCCATTCTTCAGACAGATGCTTCAGACACAAGCCTCCTGCAAGAACCAAGATTCATCTTGGATGGATTGCTTCTTGGCAATGGGCATCAGCAGCCAAGAAGATGTTTAAGACACATGTTAGAACTTGTTCTCAGATATTGAGCAAACTTGCAGTTGAGTTTTCGCCATCATCTCACCTTGTCCCTGACAGGGGGGGAAATGGTGGTCATGTACAAGCTTTGATGACAGATCAAGCGAGCCTGAGCCACAATCTCTCATTCCATGTTCAGAGTTGTAGCCAGCAGTTCAAGCGAGCCTGAGCCACAATTCGTCATTCCGGATTCAGAGATGTAGCCAGAGATACGAATGCCCATGAGCATACCTTCGGTTGGTGGATAACCTAAAACCATCATCTTTGGTTGGTGGATAACCTAAAACCATCATTTTCGGTTGGTGGATAACCTAAAACCATCATCTTTGGTTGGTGGACAACCTAAAACCACCACAAGCGAGGAACACTTCCTCTAGCAGAAGCCTTCAGCTTAGCAGCGTTCAGCTTCTTGCCAGCATTGGTTGAGTTCCAGGAAATGCTACAAGCATTCCAGAGTTGTTGGTAATCCTAAAACCATCACAGGTAGTAGACCTCCCTTCTTATAGGTCGAAGGTCTCCCTTTTTATATGAGGGACAATTCCTCTAGCAGAAGCCTTCAGCTTCTTGCCAGTTTTGGAAGAGTTCCGCGAACTGCAACAAGTTTTGCGTTCCAGTGTTTGTGGTCATCCTAAAACCACCTCTTTTTTCCAACATTTCGGAGAGTTGATTTAGCCCAAGTGCTGCCATGTATACTTTGCATATTTGTATTACAACTCTTTTCTTGGACTCACACATACCCCTTCGGATTAAGGGGGGATGTTGGAACACCTAATCCTCATGGGTAGGTGTGGAATATGAAAAGTCACAATGGAGTCCAAGTGACCTTGGAATGTGAAACCAAGAGTCACACCATTGTACTATAAATGTACATCTTTGTATAATGGAAAATAAGTGAGCCTCAAGCTTATCCTTCATTGTGTGTTGAGTCTCTTGTGTGTGTGTGTTTATTCTTCTCATACACCATGTGTGTGCTTTAACATGGTGTTTAACGAACTACATTGAGTGCATTTAGGAAACCCCGGCGCCGCCGACCTGCGTCGGCTGTGAAGCCCTGCGACCCTCGGCCCCTTTCTGGAAAGGGTTGCGTTACCCAAAAGCGGGTGACGTGGTCCCTACGCGCCCTTAGGGTCTGCAAGTACCCTAAGTGGTTTCACAACAGTCTGTTTGTCCTTGAAGACCTGCCTTGATGCTCGTGCTGAAGTTGCGCCCCTCTGCTTCTATGGCCTCTTTGAGATGATCTCTTGCTCCCTCAAGTTTTCTGGACCCAACTTGGGATCGGATCATCCCCTTTGTCAATTAGTCTAGAATTCCCCTTTCTGCCCGGTTAAACACTCCCCAGGAATTCTTACTTAAATCGCCAGAATCTCAACTTAGCTTTAGTGCGCTGCCTCTATGTGTCTTTACAAATGACCCCAAGCCTTTCCTTTATACTTTTCTCGTTGATAAATCAACGGCCATGATCAAATCTTGAATCAATGGCTAAGATTAAAAGAAAGCTTGATCCGTGTGACTTAAGACAATTTCATCACATGTTTAATTAAATTCACTTTAGTTATTTAAGTTCCCTAAGTTTTAACTTAGGAAATACACTAAAATAATTAATTAATTTAATATCTCCTAAACCAGATGAAATTTCCCAAATCAATTTCTGGGTCTTGTAGATCAAGTGTACTCTAGTCCCTCCACAAAATTTGGGAGCTAGAGCACAACTGATGCTACCCCAAATACACAAAATCTCAACACTCCCTCTTAGCATCAAGGGTGTGCTCTAGCAATACATCACACTATGCATTACAAGACTTTGGTACTGGTTCTGTGCTGCTAATGCTTGGCTTGCTGCCACTAAACTCTGCACTACTGCTGCCCATGACTCTGCCACTACCACTGCAACCTCTGTATTGCAGCGCCCTCTCAATATGCTGCATCTGTGCTGCTTATAACACTGCTACTGCTGATCTGCTGCACTGCAACTTCAGTTGTTGAGAGAAACAACTGAATCTTCTGCCCAATCTTTGATAGACAAGTTAGATGGGCTGCATCCTCATCACTGAAGCTCCATAGGCTACAGATCTGTGCTAGCATCTGAAGGATGATGCACAACTATAGCTCTGCACTGAGTAAGTAGACTCCCTCTGCACTACTGAAGTCACATCAGCCCCTTGTGCTAAAATCTCTCACATTGCTGCTGCACTGTGCTATCCCTCTGAAGCCTTTTGCGTTGTTGCAGCTCTACACTACGTAAGCAACATTGCTCTGCGCTGCTAAAGTCACATCAGCCTCTGCGCTGCTGCTGCTCTGCTCTACGCTGCTCCTCCCAGTCTTCAGATCTGCCTCTGCCTCTACTTCATCTGTGATCTATGCACTCACTGCTCCTACTTGTCTTGCTATTGTCTTAAGGTTGCCGTAGCTCGCATGTGATCCAAGAGATGAGCTGCTCAAGGATCCCACCTTACTTCTATGTAGCTTCTCTACATATCCATGTCACCCCACCTCCGTGGTTCATGAGCACTCATGGCTGCATCATCTTCCGACCCATCATCTGCCACAACAGCTTTGGAAGAAGATGCTTCCTTGTCCTTTTTCTTCTGAGGACTGGCAAAATGTCCCATTTCACCACACTGGAAGCATTTGATCTTTGAGAGATGCTTCTTCTTCTTTGGTTGCTTCTTCGATGCCAAGGCTGCATCTTCCTCATCTTCCTTCTTCACTTTGCTCGATCTAGAGCTATACTGCTTCTTAGTAAATCTGTTGAGTTCTTCTTGACACAGAATTGACCACAAGTTGTCCCAATCTGGGAGGTCCGCTCTGCCCAAGATACTTTGGACAAAGGTTTCCCACTCATCCGTGACTGCATTGAGGGCAGTCCTAACCATCACATTGTCTTTCACCTTAGCACCAGTTGTAGTCAACTGAACACTGATCGACTGCAGTCTGAAGAGGAAATGCTCCATGTCTTCTCCCTTGGCCATCATGAATGACCTCATCTGTGTCTCCAACAACATCTTCCTTTGGACAAATTTTCCCTCATGTAGGGATATCAAGGCCTTCCACATCTCATTAGCTCTCTTCTTCTCAGCTAAGTGTGGTACAATATGGTCCTTGATTCCATCCATAATCTGCCTCTTGGCATGCCAACAGCCTCCTTATGCTTCCGAAGGAGATCCAGATCTGTTGGTGTGGCCAAAGTTAGCTCTGCATGGTCTCTAAGATTGTATGCCTCTATCAGGATCCTTGCCTTCCAAACTGAAAAGTTTGAGAGGCCATCCAACCTGTCCTGATCACGTAGTCCATGAGGAGCCATCTGCTTAGAATGTGTCGAAACTTCCTTTTCTCTTTGCTAGAGAAATGGATCTAAGGCCCTTGGTGAACACTGAAACATGCACCTTCTGCTCCCTCTGGCAACTGATTTCCCTCCTTGGAAATCTGCCAAATCAACTGTGATTCAGCTCTCTTTGATCCTCTGATCAAACTACAAGTTTCTTTTTGCTAGAAACTCTCTGAGAAGCTGATCTCCTCCCGCTCTTTGTCACTTGTGCTAAAGCTAAAAATCTGAAAAACTTCAAAAATTTAACCCCACCAGTATCTTCTGAATTTCTACAACTTTTCTTCAGTCTTTTCTAGATCTGACAGAGTCAGATCTGCATCACACTCGTTGGCTTCAGACTAGTCCAGCGCTGTTTTTGAGCTGCCTCTGTGCAGTAATTGCGTGGGCTTGCTAGGAGAGCGTTAGACAGTGTCACCCTTCCCTCTGTGTGAATCTGCCTCTGAAAACTGCGTTGTTCCTTTAGATCTGCGTTTTTGCTGCTTTTCCAGCTGCTTCCTGTAGCTAGAACCTTCAGATTCTTGCTGGTGACCCTCCTAGATCTGCAATTGCTCTGATACCATGTGGAAATTTCTGAATCTTTACACTTTATGCATAAATTATTACTGTTAATCTGGTTATGCTCCTCCTACTTAGACAAGTTATTAACTGAATAAAATTCAAGTTAAAATCGAAGCAAAACACATAACAGATCTCCACCAATCTAGATCTAGAACAAGTTCATGCACACATAGACAAAGTGACACAGTTATTTCTGGACAAATAGTCCCCAGAAAAACCCAATGCGGGAAAATCGGTCTTTTGGCTGTTGGAGGGTTTTATTATTAAGAATTTTCTGAATACAACAAATCTGGGTTCCAGATTTGGAAAACTCGACAAAGAAATACTAGATCTACAGCTCACTGGTTGATCTAGGGCCATAATAATGACTGATCCACACCCTTAAACGGGATTTACAGAGCTTAGCCAAAATTAGGGCCTAGAAACCCCCACGCTGCCCTTGAAGCCTCAGCGTCAGCCTCTGAAGCCCCTATGACCCTCAGCGCTGCTCTGGAAAGCGTTGCGTTACCCCAGACTGGGTGACGCAGTCCCTACGCTGCCTCTTAGGGTCTTTGCGTAACCCCTGAGGGTTTCCTGCAACAATTACACTGTCCTTGAGGGACTGCGTAGCACAAGTTGCTGCCCTCCTACTTTTCTGCGCTGTCTCTCTGAGCTGATCTCTGCCTCTTGCTGATTCTCCCGAGACCCGGGACTGTGCCTATCCTCGTCCCTAAATTCCTTCTCTCGTAGCCGAAACAATGATCAAACCTTGAATCAATGGCTAAGATTAAAAGAAAGCTTGATCCGTGTGACTTAAGACAATTTCATCACACGTTTAATTAAATTCACTTTAATTATTTAAGTTCCCTAAGTTTTAACTTAGGAAATACACTAAAATAATCAATTAATTTAATATCTCCTAAACTAGATGAAATTTCCCAAATCAATTTCTGGGTCTCGTAGATCAAGTGTACTCTAGTCCCTCCACAAAATTTGGGAGCTAGAGCACAACTGATGCTACCCCAAATACACAAAATCTCAACATTATGGTGTGGAATGTGAAAGGTCATTGGAGCCCAAGAGACCTTGGAATATGAATCCAACGGTCATGTAAAATGTACATCAATGTGAATAGAAAACACAATAAAATGTTTTATCTTTCATATCCTGTCTATTCCATGTGTGAGTTTAACATGGTATCAAAGCATGTGAATTTGACCCTGCTCCAATTTGAGCCACTAGTTTTGTGGCCTCTCTATGCATTTCGGTTCTACCATCCACTCAGGTTTCCTGCTTGTCAGTCACATTTAATAACTCCTACATTTTAGCTTGTCAGCCTTGGTGGTCATGAAAGTTGGTTGGTATACTTGGGTGCTATTTTTCCATACTTTACCACCTTTCTAATGCTTTAAGGCCCGTTCATAACCATTGTTGAGCTTGTCAGTGTCAACCTCCATTTTTGAGCATTCTAATGCTCTTCCCCGGCTTGGTAAACAAAGGAAAAACGCTTGGAAAGGGCGCTATTACCATATTAAGAGAGACAAGTCCATGTCCGTGTCAGTTTCACCTTTCTCACCAAAGGGTAACACAATTGGTAGACTAACATTTCCGATCAGCTCTTTACATGTGTTTGAGTGGAATGCGAGCTCTCTGGGCCCAATGTGTGAGTGGAATGCAACCAAGTCTCTTCTTGCCACTTTTTGATAAGCATAATAGAAGTAAATGCTAAAGGTGCTCCATTGTGTGAACTAGGCATAAACCGAGCATGGTATTTTTTGTGTCCTCACCTTTTTATTTGCTGCTTCAAATATATGTTTATAGCTCCATTGATTTCATTATAAGGTTCCCGTCGCATTCTCTTTTATATGGTGTCATGGTATGTAAGTGTTGTCTTGTGCATTGAGCTCCTTTTTGAAGACTGTGAATGATTGTATTTACGTTTTCATTGAGTTCGTTGATGCGTTGAGTTTAGAATGTTGGAAGGGATTTAAACACCTTGTGATTGGTCATTCATGTTGATTGATATGGTGTTGGGTTGGCCGTTGAATATGAATTGTTGAGTTGAATTGGTTTAAATGTGGGCGGGCTTGACATGGAGACGTTGTAGATGTTAATTTTTCGTATTGTTCTATGCCGAATCAATTACTTTAGCCCAAATTACTTTTCATTAACAATGCATCCAAATATTAGTAGTAAATAACTATAAAATACAAGAGGGGGCTACATCCATCAGTCCAAGCTGTTCTCTGAAGACCAAGAACTTTCCTTTCGGTAGTGCCTTGGTGAGAATATCTCCTATTTGCTCGTTAGTCGATATGTGGTGGAGTCTAACAACTCCTCTCTGCACCATGTCACGGATAAAGTGATATTGAATCTCGATATGCTTGGACTTGTCATGAAATACAAGATTTTCTGCCAAACGGATCCCGCTCTTGTTATCACAGTATATCACTATAGTGTCTAAGACTTGACCAAAGAGCTCACCAAAGAGCTTCCTTAACCATAAAACTTCACAACTAGCTGTGCTAGCAACAATGTATTTTGCTTCCGTGGTGCTCAATGCTACCGACTTTTGCTTCCTGCTCATCCAGGATATCATGACAAAACCAAGGCTAAAACAACATCCAGATGTACTCTTTCTGTCGGTGACATTACCTACCCAGTTAGCATCAGTGTATCCATGAAGTTGGATATCTCCAGCAGAATATCTCAGACCAAGTGTGATTTATCCATGTAAGTATCTCAATACATGTTTGGCCGCAATCCAATGTGCATGAAGGGGCTCAGCCATGAACTGACTCAATGTGTTAAATGCATAACAAATATTTGGATGGGTGTTCATGAGGAACATCAGGGCCCCAATCAACTGTCTATACTTGGATGGATTTTCCATATCAGGTCCGATTGCTTTTCCACATAGTTTCTTGAAATTCATCTCCATCGGAGTAGTCATGGATTTGCACTTGGTCATATCAAACTTTTCCAACAACTTCACTACATACTTTCCCTGTAAGAGAAGGATCTCACCAGGTCTTTGCCACACCTCAAGGCCCAAAAAGTAGCGCATGAGACTGAGGTCTTTCATCTCGAATTCAGAGGCTAACTCCCTCTTACATTCAACCATCAACGGTTCACTTCCTGTTAATAATACATTGTCAACATATAGAACCAGAATCAGTGGCAAACCTTGGACAACCTTAAAATAGAGGTGGGATCAACATTGCTTCTTGTGAAACCCAATTTCATTAGATAGCTGTCAATGCGAGCATACCAAGCTCGGGGAGCTTGCTTCAATCCATTCAATGCTTTCTTCAACCTGCAAACTTGCTTTCTGTGATCTTCTACTTCAAATCCCTGTGGTTGTTCCACATACACTTCTTCCTGTAACATACCACAGAGGAAAGCGGTCTTTACATCTATCTAATGAAGGGTACATCCTTGACTAGCAGCAAGGGCAACTATCAAACGAATATTTGTATATCGAGCCACAGGTGCAAATATGTCATCATAATCTCCTCCCTCTTTCTGAGAGAAACCTCGAGCTACGAACCTCGCTTTGTATTTCTCAATGCTGCCATCAATTCCATGCTTGATCTTATATAACCATTTTGAAGTCAAAACAGACTTCCCATGCGGTCTCGACACAATATCCCATACATCATTTTTCGCAATAGATTCGTATTCATCCAAACTTGTTCTTTAATTGCTTCTTTGAATGAGGACAGTGCAATTTGAATCACAACAACTAGATATCCCTGATACCTGCAAGGTTCCTTCCTTTCTCTGAATGGTCGACGAATGGGAATACTTCTTTCACTATCCTATAGAGTGTCGCGAAGCCAAAGTGGTCTTTTCTTTGTAAGAGGATCACTGGGAGGTGGATACAAAGGATCCATTGGCTCCATGGGAGTATTAATATCATCTGACTCAGGCATAGAAGGACCATCAAGAATATCTCTGTCATCATCATCTTCGTTGGGAGGTGGAGGAAGATCTCTAGCTTTACAAAGTGCAACATTTTCATCAAAGGTTACGTCCTTGCTAATTTCAACCTTCCTTTGACAAGGAATATATATTCTGTATGCCTTAGAGTTTTCACAATAACCCACAAAAATACCTTTTTTGCTTGTAGCTTCCAACTTGTTTCTTCTGTCTTTCGGCACATGAAAGAATACGGGACATCTAAATATACGAAGATGATTGATGTTTGGTTTGTTACCTGTAAATATTTCTTCTGGAGTCTTGTTTCTCAATGCTTGATGAGGCACCCGGTTTTGAACATACACAACAGCATGTGTGGCTTCAACCGACAGAAACTTTGGTACCTTCTGATCATGAAGCATGGCACGAGCAGCTTCCAATATCGATCGGTTCTTCCTTTCAGCTAAGCCAACCTGTTCAAGTGTGTAAGGTACAATAGTTTCCTTCTTGATCCATTCTTTCTTGCAGAATGCTATGAATTCTTTTGACATGTATTCTCTTCCGTTGTCAGACCTGAAAACTTTGATTCTTTTCCCTGATTGATTTTCGACCAATTCTTTGAATTTTTGGAATCTTTCGAAGGCTTCATCCTTGTGCTTGAGGCAATACAACCATGTCTTTCTTGAGAAATCATCAATGAAGGTGATGTAATAGAGATGACCTCCAATAGAGTGCACATGCATCAGACCACATATATCTGAATGAATGAGATGGAGGATGTCAATTGTTTTGTTCTTATACGCATTGCCGTGGAAAACGTGGGTGCGGGTGCGGGGACGGGGACAGGGACGACATTTTTTGAAACAGGGTGCGTGGGTTCGTCTGGGTATTTTTATATTAATATATATTATAAATTATAAATTATAATTTATATATCATATATAATACTATATTTTATAAATTAAATTTATAAATTATAAATTTAATGAAAATTAAGACTAAACAAACTCTAAGAACAAAAATTTAAAATATTTTTTGAATTTTATATTTTATAATTTTTTATTTTTCAAAATTTTTATATCCAAATTAACGCTCTAAACTAAAACTAAACCAAAAAATCTAAAACTAAGAGTCAAACTAAAAAAAACGAAATCTAAAACCTATCATAAAATAAAACTATTTTAAAACTAACGCTATCAAAAGCGGAATGAATAAAAACTAAGATTTAAATCTAAACTAACAAAATTAAAAATTAACAAATCTAAACCTAAACTATACTAAACCCTTATGCACGCAAAATGAATCCGATCAAAACAAATCAACGCATACATATGATATTTCTTATCTGCGTGAGTTTCAAGTTGGGCGACGGGAGGAGGAGCCCGATGTCGACGCAAAGCAGAATCTGAAGGCTCGGTAGCAGAGAAACTATGCAGGTCGAAAGCCACACTCTTTTTTTGTGTGCGTTTTGTTGTGCAGGTTAACGCCCACGGCAGAAGAAGGATGGAGCTCGAGGGATGATCGCTTCGTTTTCTGAGTGCGTTTATTTGCAGGGTTAATGATGCTACGACGGCGTAAGAGGGATGAGGAAAATGGTTCGATAGCAGAGAATGCTGTGTTTGCGAGCAGTGGAATGCTGGGCGGTGAGAAAGAATGGGAAGTAGCGTGCGGAATGAAGAGGGTGGAGAATTTAAGAGTCAAGACTAAACAAACTCTATTTTATTAAATTATAATTTATTTTTAATATTTATTAAAATTTAATTAAATTTTTTAATTTTTAATCATTTAAAAAAATTTATATATTTGAAAAAATTGTTCATGAAGAACCCTGAAGAACCCGAAATTCGGGTTCTAAGTACCCAAACGATGGGTTCTTCATACCAAAAGAACCCAAGAACCCGAATTTTTTTTTTTGAAGAACCCGGTTCTTCTGAGAAGAACCCGCCTGGGGTTTGGGCTCTTCAAGTACGAAAGTAGAATCCGGTACTTGTGCGGGAACCGGTGCGGTTCGGGAACCCCACCGGGTGGCAGGAACCTGGCAACGTAGTTCTTACTTGAGAGGAATGGTTCCCTTGTTTTCTTTCCAAATGTGCAACCTGAAAAAACTCTATAATGTTGTGCTGGAACATCAAGAATACCCAAGACCAGTCTCTTCAATTTCAGAAGAGCATCATAGTGTAGATGAGCCAACCTGCGGTGCCATAATTCACTGAGATGATTGGTGTTATGAACCAATGCTAAAAGTGGTCTTCCTGTGACTTTGTAAAGTCCCTCAGATCTCAGACCTAATGTGAATGAATCTTTCATATGTGAATCAATAGGCCAAGATAATATCTTTCCATTGATGAAGGCAACCCTCATCCCTTTATCTTCTAATGCAGATATAGAAATCAAATTCTTCATTAGACCTAGTACATACATAACATCATGCAGCAATACTGATTCCCCAGAGTTCAACTAAATAGATCCAAAACCTTTTATGGGATGAGTGGAGTTATCTCCAAGAATGATTTTCAACTTAGTCTCCCTCTCTACCAGATTAGAAAGGACTTCTTTGTATCCAGAGAAGTGATGAGTGGCCCCACTGTCAACTAACCAACTATCCCACAAATCCGGTGGAGAAGAACTAGTAAGTGCAGAAATAAGATTATATTCAGATTTATTCACAACAATACTTCCATACCTGGGAGCCCTTGACTTCTTTTGAGAATGATGTTCTTCTTCACGATCGCTTGAAGTATCTCTTCTCCTTTCATATTTTCTGTCGCGGTTGTACCTTTGATTGTCTTTTCTTCTTTTATCATTGTTGTTACTTCTGGTGTTGTATTGTGGCTTCTTTCTCTTCTCGGGACAATCACGAGCATAGTGACGTTTCTTGTGGCCGTTGTAGCATTCGATATGAGATAGTGATCTGTCATTCCTTCCTTTTGAGCTTTGAGGAGGAGGTCTTCTAGAAGGACCTCTATTTGATCTCTTTCTTTTATGGCTGACATATGAGACAAGCTCTCCTTCTTCATGCTTCTGAATTCTTCCTCTTGCGATCATCCTTGATTCTTCTTGATCTTTTTTTTTTTTTTCTCTTTGGTGTGCGTGCTTTTTTATGCAAAAAAACAACCGTGCAAACAACAAAAAAAATACAAGCCTTACAACAGAACGTTAGATTTCCTGTTAGTCCGTCCGGAAACTATTTATTTTTCGCACTATTTCTGATTTCTTGAGATCGCACAATGTCGTGGGGAAAGAGCATATGTAGCAGAAAAATCCCGTCTTCCTGTTTTTGGTTTGCCAGATCGCACACAACGCAGAACAAAGAGCATACGTAAAGAAGAGGGTATAGATCCGGTAATAAAAAAAAGACTATAAACCGAAATAAACAGAGGGATTAATAACTATAACTGCAAAAAAATACTTTATACCTCCAGATCTAAAATGACATAACTTGGGCAACCGGAAACCTTTTCACATGAAACGAAAGGGGTTCCTCACTGGAATAGAGGCTTCAGACACAACGGAGCATTTCTTCCGGCCCGAATGTGGTCAGAAACAATAGATCTGGAAAACGACAGTCGCATGCAGTCAAATCGGCTTAAGATTTGGATCAGCAATGGATGAAACCCTCAAAACAACTCTGATACCATGTAGGAATTTACAAGGTAAGTTCCTTAGATCAATCACCAAAGGTCACCGCTCACAAATAGATCAAAGATCAGTACACCAGTATTTGACGTGGTTAAAACCCTCAAAGAGGGAAATAAATGACGACTCTGAGCCAACGCGACCACTTGTGCAATTTATTAATATAAAGAAAGAAAATTTACATAAGCTTCTCTCATAAACAGTCACTGGACAAATGACCCTCCATTCTTTTTAAATAGAGATCATGGACCAATCGGGTGTTAAGCCATGGATCAAGTGTTGGTAATACTGAGGAGAGAATGAACTGTCGGATCACTACATATTGTGACCGTCGGATTATAAGTTACAAAAGTACATTGTAAAGAAACACACTTTACCTAACTCTATGCTAGACCAAGTTATTAACTATTTCCTATGTGTCGAAATTTCCTAACAATCTACCCATCGACTTCTTCTTATAATATTCTGTTGGAGCACCAACAACCAAGATTAAAACATAATCGATGGCCCAGATTATTTCCTTGTCGATCCGTTTGAGTTTTTAGAACATTCACATCATGAATTAATTAATTATAATATTCCCAATTAGCCTTGCTAATTGGAATATCTCATTTTTGTTTAATTTTGCCGCTTTAGTTGGAAATAATAAATAAAGTGAGAAATAAGAGGGGTCACCTCACTTTAGTCACCTCACTTTATAATAAAGTGTTCTTTTTCCTAGTAGATTGACGTTGTAACTTAGAAAGGGGGCCTTGGGGGTCCACGTGGATATGATGAGGGGAGGCATCAGGCTAACCCAAGGTAAACTGCGCAGATCCAGGGTGAGTTAAGTTTTGGAGGGAGTTTGATGTTATAAAAGGAGAGGCTCTCACCTCATTTGATCATTCATGATTTGATATTCTTATTGATAGCTAGACTTTGTCTGCTTCAGCACGCCGGTTGTTTAGTCGGTCTGCAGCACTGTTTAGTGCACGAGTGTTTCCGGTCGGAGATCTCACCCTTAGCCTCGGGGGACTTCGAGTGCCTGCCCTGGTAAGGTTTTTCTGGTTTCACCCTTAGCTTCGGGGGACTTCGAGTGCCCGCCCTAGTGAGGTTTGTTCTGAGTACACTTTTCAGTTCCAGCAGTGAAGCAGCAGCAATTTCTGAAGTATATCCGAGGAGGAGAAAGCCCTCTTGTGGCTGCGCAGAGGACGAGGAGGAAGGACGCTGATTCTTGAAGGAGAAGGACGCCACTTCATCCGGAGAGGACGTCGATCCTTGGGCAGGAGGAAGAGGACGCTGTCCAAGGAGGACGCAGTTCTGGTCTGGCAGAGAAAACGCTGTTTAGGGAGGCAGAAGGACGCCGTCTAGCCCTAGAGTGAGGACGCTGTCCATTTCTGAAGGTAAGGGTTGCAGATCTGAAGGCTTATTGTTAGATCCAGCTTTGGGAAGGATAGATCTTGCAGATCTAGTCCTGTATGTGGCAGATCTAGTCTTGTATGTTGCAGATCTGGGGGTTTTGTACTAGATCCAGCTTGGAGAGTTGCAGCTCTGAAGAAATATTGGCAGATCTAGTCCAGATCTGAAGGGTTAACATCAGACCCATCCCTAGAGGCTGTAGATCTGAAGAGATATTGTTAGATCCAGTATAGATCTGAAGGTTTGGTGGCAGATCTGATAGGGGAGGACGCAGATCAGGGAGAGAAGGACGCAGATCTGGTTTGGAGGCTTCAGATCTGTCAGATCTGAGTGTTCAGGAGCAGATCCACTTGGTAGGACGCTGATTTGAGGAGCAGACTTGGGAGAGGCAGGCTCAACAGCGTTTTCTAGCCTTCAGTGGCTGATCTATTGTCTGGAGGGTTTCCTGCGCTGTCACTAGCAGAGACAGCGTTTTCTATTGTGGAGGGTTTGCAGTCTTCAGCCCCAGCACCAGCGCAGTTCATCTTCAGCTTGCAGAGCAGCTAGGACGCTGTCCTTGTTGCAGCCATTTGTCCGTTGAGAGGGTCTCCACTTGCCTAGGGCAAGGATAGGTGCACTTGCTCTGATTTATTGTACTCCTCTCTATGTACTTTCTGATTAATAAAATGGCTCAGTTTCTGGTATTCCATGTGCTATGATTCAGTGATCTGGTTCAGTATTATATTTTCTATATCCGTATTGGTGTATTTCTGTTTATTACTGGTTATTCCCTTTTGGGGATATTACAGTGGTATCAGAGCATAATTCTGGCTCAGCCTGTGGTCTATGACATCAGAAAAGAAATCATACAGAGCAATAGCAGTTGCAATTCCAGAAACGCAGTTGGAAAAAGGGCCAAAATGAAAAGGGTCAAATTTTGAATTTTGGAATTAGGAAAAACGTTTTCTGGGTTTTTCTGGGTTTTGAGCGAGGATCACTTTCCCAAATTCCTGGAATTTTCTGAATAGTTTTCAGTGGATAAATCGGAAGTTGAAGTTAAGCCACAGTATGGTTTTGCAGCAGCCGTGCAGTTTCTGAGGAGCCTGTAGACATATAGCAGAAGGAGCTGATGGCAGGTGATGTGGATAAGAGGAGATTTAGGGAGACAGATCAGCGGAATCCAATGGAGGCCATGCTTGCGAAGTTGACTGAGAAGTTGACTGAGAAGATGGATGCAAAGATGGATGCATTCATGCAGGAGGTAACCAAGAAGGTTGCAGAGGGGAAGCAGAAAGAACCCCCTAGGGTCTTTCAGGTGGGGGAAGGATCGGGAGCGTCTAGTTACATACCGGATGCTATTCCCATTGTGACAGCGCAGAAGGTCGATTCCATGGACACGCGACCTACCATGCCTACTTTTCCGGTAGAGGAAGAGGAGCGAACGGAACCAGGAGAGGTGAATCTAGCTCAACATGCGACTCTGTTTGCGGATTGGCGGAGCATGGGACAAGAATTCATGGATGCTCTCCCTTTCAATCAATATATCCAGTTCAGATGTGGCAGCAAGACTTATGAGCAGGAGCGACACAAGGGACGTGGCTCCCACCGTGATAGTCACCGTGCAGCGAGCAGATTCCATTTACCGACATTTGACAGGTCATCCAGGTGCTCAGGAAGAGCTTGGGTGGACAAGTTGGATACCTCTTTCCAGCTTGACCGAGTATCGGAGAGGAAAACCATTAAAATGGTTACCTCGCACTGGGAGGATGAGGACACACAGGATTGCAGGGAGTTCGAGGATACACCTAGTGTGACACAGGACTCACCATCATTAGAGCCCTCCTTGGCCGTGCCGGTTGATATCGTAGTGGAGGAGATAGAGCCTACCCCGGTAGAGCCATCCAGTGAGGTGATGACTGGAGCCGTGTCCGAGTCTTCGGATGGTAGCAGCACACAACAGATGGGTGAGGTGTCAGGAGATGTATCCACCCTCGATGAGGTAATGGCAGGTACAAAGATATTGGATGATGGTCGCAGACAGCAGTATCATCGGCTTCGGACGGACTTTCGAGTTTTGAGGGAGAAGGCCGCGTTGGTACGGGAGACCATTTTGTTGCAGGATCAGGAGCTGGAGGGTATGAGAGTGACTTGTACCAAGTCGGCGGCCAAGTTGGTCCACATTGGGGAACAACTGGATTCCCTGATGGTACAACCCGAGAGCACATTGCAGCATCAGATCATTCCCCTTCAGGTATGCATGGATGGGACTAGCAGTATTGTTGGGTCATCTCTTCCCGTTGGAGAGAGAGAGGCAGAGCCACCTAGTCAGGTCTCATATGTTGACTTGGATAGTGGTATGAGACGATCAGAGTTGCACAGGGTACAGCAGCCACGTGTTGAGATTGGATGGCGAGAGATTTTGAGTTGGTATTCGGTGGAGCAGACTATGGATGAGAGGGAGGTCTCAAGGAGAGATCTCACTGGAGATGCACTTCGACACACCATGGGGAGCAATGGTTTTTTTCCCTTCTCACGAGAGCAGATAGAAGATGGGGGACATCTTCGGATGGATAACATCTCTCATGCATGTGATGGACATCCCTTGAGCCATACACATCGTGATGGGAGGTTTTTGCCTACCACCTATTTGATTCTTGATAGGGTCTCATTGATCCTTGAGAAGTTTATACTTCAAAATCCCATACAGTGCAAAATCAGAAATTTGATTTGGGAGGATGGTAACCCTCATGGGAGGAGTACCAGGATGAGGAGAAGGAGGCATCCACAATGTATTGAGTGGATGTGGTTGATGAGCAAGGAGCTAGGAGGCTATTTGCAGACCTATGACACCAGGCAGCAGGAGGCTTGGCTGCGCTGGTTACTCTTGAAAGAGTTTGGCCATCACTTGGCAAACACTCTTCCTAAGAGTAGGAGGATGGGGAAAAGATGGATGGATACTTGCATCATGGAGCAACATAGAGTATGGATGCATGGTGTTGATGTGTTACTCATATCATTCATTGTGTCTTCATCACATGAGTTGTTTGATGGAGGTATGGAGAGGCAACACAATGTCTTGTTGCTTGGGTTGTTCCTAGGAGAGCAAGGGCAGATTTGCTCTCACACTTTGTATGATGTTGCGGGAGAAGGAGATGGCACAATCTCCATGGTCTTTGATTGGGAAGCACTTCCACCTTGGGAGGTATTCCATATTTATTGCAGCATTATTAGAGGAGTCTTTGACAAGGAGCATGTCAAAGAACAGAGTCTTGTACTGACAGGAACTCAATTGCATGAGCTCACAACGTTGTCACCTTGGAGCAGAACATTATGGAGGAAGTATGCGCAGCAGAGATATGGTGGATCCATAACCCATAGGTCCCAGGATCACTTCATATTTGTTGCACTTACAAGAAGTAATGATGATAGAGACATCTATGGCCTATTCTTCTTGACTTGGGTTTCCAAGCATAAGGAGGATTATCTTCTTGCACCACATGAGACCTTCGGCATTTCCTTCAATTTGCTGCTGATCATGTCTTCATTTGCTGATATATATCAGATTTGTATGGGAGGCTTGATTATGAGGGAGACACATGAGCTGGATGTGTCCGTGAGTGGGAAAAATTCTCACAATTTCTGCACTACATGTTCTAATGGGAGCATGGGGGGAGGCATGGCCACTACTACTTTATATGCGTTCTCTTTTGATGTGGGCCATGAGATCGATATTCATCCATTGTACAACCATGGGCAAGTGTTTGGACCTATGTTGTTGTCATATTCAGCCGTTTGCTATCCATTAGTAGATGTGTTGGATCTTGTACATTGCTTGCCATGTGATTTTCTGAGGTTGCAGTGGATGAGACTGCACTATGGTTTGTTTGGGGCCAGCTTGTTCTTCATTGATGGAGGAACCTTCTATGGAGGATTGTTCTTCACTTTGCCATTGAAGGGCAATGATTTTGCAGCCCAAGATCAGACTTTCAGCCCACCTTCATTACCAGAGCTTGAGGTGGAAGGAGATTTTCAGGAGTTGCCTTGTCAGGAGGTGGCTCATTTGGTTTGGATGATTGCTTGGGGATGGAGGATCCACATGAGAGAGATGTTCCTCACTTCATGCCTTGATTGGAGAGAGGTGATGAGTTGGTTCACAGTTGATGGGCCAGCTTACACAGTCATAGATGCAGAGCAGCAGCGGTCATGGTCTCTAGTCATAGCCAGAGGCAGTGAGCAGTTCGAGTCACGGGACTTGTGCGATTATTGGCCACAGTGGCGATGGGATCCGGGAGGACTATCGATTGGCTGGTACCCTGAGAGGCCAGTTTGGGATCCTGGCATTGAGATATCCCTTCATATCAGGGTGATGCAGGAGACAGAAAGGTTTCAGTGGGACCCAGGCACATTTTGCAGTATCGGCAGGGAGCATCAGCTAGAGAGTAGGCTTGTTCAAGCATCGCTTGAGAACAAGCAATTTTTGCCGGATGAGGATGCCACTTGGGAGAGCGAGCAGACTTTACAGCATCCATCACTTCAGTTGCTTGAGGACAAGCAACGTTTTGCCGGGGGAGACTGTAATATTCCCAATTAGCCTCGCTAATTGGAATATTTCATTTTTGCTTTATTTTGCCGCTTTAGCTAGACATAATAAATAAAGTGAGAAATAAGAGGGGTCACCTCACTTTAGTCATCTCACTTTATAAATAAAGTGTTCTTTTCCTAGTAGATGAACGTTGTAACTTAAAGAGGGGGCCTTGGGGGTCCACGTGATTATGATGGGGGGAGGCATCAGGCTGACCCAAGGTAAACTGCGCAGGTCAGAGAAGAGTAAGGAAGCAGTTAAATTTTGGAGGGAATTTGGCATTATAAAAGGAGAGGTTCTCACCTCATCTTGATCATTCATGATTTGATATTCTTATTGATAGCTGGACTCTTGTCTGCTTCAGCACGCCGGTTGTTTAGTCGGTCTGCAGCACTGTTTAGTGCACGAGTGTCTCCGGTCGCAGATCTCACCCTTAGCCTCGGGGGACTTCGAGTGCCGGCCCTGGTAAGGTTTTCTGGTTTCACCCTTAGCTTCGGGGGACTTCGAGTGCCCGCCCTAGTAAGGTTTTTCTGAGTTCCATCTTTCAGTTCCAGCAGTAGAGCAGCAGCAGTTTCTGAAGCATATCTGGGGAGGAGAAAGCCCTCTTGTGGCTGCGCAGAGTAAGAGAAGGAAGGACGCTGATTCTTGAAGGAGAAGGACGCTGTCTCATCTGGAGAGAGGACGCTGATCCTTGCAGGAGAGGAAGGACGCTGTCCAAGGAGGACGTAGTCGTGTGATTGCGCAGAAAACGCTATTTTGGAGTGCGCGAAGGACGCTCGTCTAGCCCAGAGTGAGGACGCCGTCCACTTTTGCGTAAGGGCGATCCAATCTTTATTGTTAGATCCGTACTTAGAAGGATAGATCTTAAGTGATTCAGTCTCGTATGTGCGTATCTAGTCTTGTATGTTTATCCGGTCCTTTGCACTAGATCCAGCTTGGAGAGTTGCAGATCTGAAGAAATATTGGCAGATCTAGTCCAGATCTGAAGGGTTAACATCAGATCCAGCCCTAGAGGTTGTAGATCTGAAGAGATATTGTCGATCCAGTATAGATCTGAAGGTTTGGTGGCAGATCTGATAGGGGAGGACGCAGATCTGGTTTGGAGGCTTCAGATCTGTCAGATCTGAGTGTTCAGGAGCAGATCCACTTGGTAGGACGCTGATCTGAGGAGCAGACTTGGGAGAGGCAGGCTCAACAGCGTTTTCTAGCCTTCAGTGGCTGATCTATTGTCTGGAGGGTTCCCTGCGCTGTCACTAGCAGAGACAGCGTTTTCTATTGTGGAGGGTTTGCAGTCTTCAGCCCCAGCACCAGCGCAGTTCATCTTCAGCTTGCAGAGCAGCTAGGACGCTGTCCTTGTTGCAGCCATTTGTCTGTTGAGAGGGTCTCCACTTGCCTAGGGCAAGGATAGGTGCACTTGCTCTGATTTATTGTACTCCTCTCTATGTACTTTCTGATTAATAAAATGGCTCAGTTTCTGGTGTTCCATGTGCTATGATTTTGATGATACCGGATTTCGTGTTATATTTCTCTACATACGTAGTGGTGTCTACGTGTGCTCGCGTTAGTCCCCATTTGGGGATATTACAAATTAATTACGATTAATTAATCCTATTTCTAAGTTTAGACTTACGAAATATTAAGAATTGATTAGAAGTCTAAAGATAGAATCATCTCTAGGTGGAATTTCCGGAGAAACGATTTGCGGGTATTGCGGAGTCCATATACTCAGCCTCTTCACCAAATCCGTAGTGGCTAGGAACACATCAAAGCGCTTACAAAAACTGTAGGGTTCTCTGATACTCGGAAAGGAAGAAAGCTCGATATAATGAGATAAGAAGGAAAAGAGTGAGCCATATGTAGCTATCTCCATGAAGAAATGGTAGGCATGATCACATTTATGAAGACAAGCTATAAAGCTTGTGGTGATGACTTCCCAAATTGAAAGAGTCGAGAATCTCCTCTATGTTGAGGATTAATGGAGTCTCTCCTTAGAAAAGGAGCAACGATCTATTCCCTAATCAAGACGAGAATGGGGATCTACTCTACCGAGTTGAGAGGGTGTAATGATGAGACATCACATTTGTATTCTCTTCTTCATTTTGTAAATGCCTTGAAAGCTGGTGCTAACTGCGTAGTGAAGTCTAAGTGAAAGCCACGAAGTGAGATGGTGGAGGATTGGATAAAGCATCGTGTGTTTTCTTGAGGATAGAAAAATCCATAGAAAGAAATGTGAGTGACACTCTTGGAGGATTGGACGAGGTATGCTCAAGATAAAGAGTGGTCCAAAGAAGAGCTGATATTCTTTGAGGATAAAGAATCCAAGATCAGATAATCTCTAGAAAGGACATACGATTATGAGGCTTGGATGGGGTACTGTGCACTTGTAAGAGGGTAGTGTGGTATCTCCGTAAAGGCCTCCGACATTATGCTCTGCAGTATAAGAAGAAGCTTGATCGATGTGTATGGCCTTACTTTGCATGAAAATATGCGGTCATGATGTTGATGCTTAAAGATGGCTTACCAATCCAACTCTTCTTATGAGACACTCATTGAGTTTGAGAATAATCTTGCAGGTGTACAATTGCGATTACACTCCTAGTGAAGAGGGAAGGTGTTGGAAAATGTAACTAGTTTTAGAGTCTTCGTAATGGTCAATGTACTCAAAGTCGTTATGCATATCTTATGTTGCGAGAAAAAGAAGATATTATTTTTAAGCACGAGTTTCATGCTCCATTTTGATGGTCATCTAGGTAAAGCATGTTCTTCGTGCTTCTAGGTTTTGTCATGTTAAAAGAATATCCATTAGAGAACTTTTGAGATCTAAAATAGAGCCTTATAAGAAAAATGTACAGCAAAATAAACTTTATAAGAGCGATAGGATTCAAGATGATGATGTCAACCATGGGGATGGAATTCACCATGTTTTGGGGTAAAAAGTGAGATCATGATAATAGAAATGTCAAAAGCACTTTTATTCAGCTTGTATTTTCAACTTTTCTCTCTAAGGTTTTACTCACATTTTGAGTGGGAGTACTCATTGGATGTAAATTTAAATTCCCTCATCCAAGGAGTACCCATGTTGCATACTTTCGATAGACCCTACCACACAAAAAATGAGAAATACATGAAACAACATGATTGCAATCCTCGTTTTTCTTGTATTTCTCAATTTTCTTGCAGGGTCCATCTGAGTATGCCCACATCAGTACTCCCTTGAGGCGAGATCTGAGCATCAACAGTGATATTCGCTTGAAATTTAGAGTAGACAGTGGGAGATAAAGTTGAAAATATGAGTAGAAAAAAGTAGTTTTTCCTCTAATATTTGATGATGTAATCTAATCTTATTTGATTATTTTACACATGTGTTTATAATTTCTTTGGGGGCCCATTTTAGACCCTCAAAAATTCCCGTAATGGTTAAAAGAATATGCCTAACGAGTGCAAGAGTCTTTATCATTTGTATAAAGATCCTATCGGGCAAGAGGTAACTTTGTAAAAGATATTGATTTCGAGTCTAGAAAGTTCTAGAAACCTCCAAGCACAAGTCGGCCCATGAAATGTCAAGTCGGCCTAAAAGAAGGAATTCGAAACCCTAGATGTGTATCTAAATAGAAGTAGCATCGACCTCATTTTGATCACGTCAGATCTCTCTCATCAAGATGTTCGATCTACGGCGGCAACATCAAGGAAAGCAGAGTGCGAAGGTCTAGAAGATCTCAAGAAGAACAAAGACATTTTGTTTTTGGGCATTATTCTCTCACATGTCGCGTGAGGTTAGGGGTTTTTGCGGCTTCAAGGGAGGTCGAAAGATTGTATCTCTCCCGAGTGCAGATCCAAGTTGTAGGAGAGCCAAATACTTTATCTTAGATCTAGTTTGACTTTTGGAACCTTGGCTTGTTTGAGGAAGTCTTCTTAGAGATGTGACACGTGCCAAAATTAGGGTTTTCAGCAGCAACTTCTGGGGCTGAAGTTGTGGGTTGGAGCTCAGGAGGGAAAAGGTTGAAGCAGAAGCTGGTTGAAGCATGATTGACTACATGTTATCTGGTTGGTCTGACTTGATTGAAAGAGCTTCTTGGCAGGGCTGACTTGGTGCTTTAAAGGTGCACTTGGTCTGGGGTTTGGGTTTTGGTTTTCTCACTTGAAAGCAAGTCTAGAAGAAAAGAGATTTTCTTGGTTTTCCCCTTTGGAGGAGGTTTCCATGGCTTGGAACTTAATTTCTGTGTCCATTGTGTCTTATTTGCTGCACTTAATTGGTTTGAGTGAAAAAGATCTAATAAGAAAAACACAAGAAGATAACTAAAGTGTCTATAGACAATTTTAAGAGTTAAGGAGAAATTGATTTTAATGTAGCTGCCCTATTGCATTCTCCAGCTGCATGTGCTGAATGAGAGCTCTGAGCTAAAGTGAGAGGGAAGAGTTGCTGCGGTGAGTGTGAAGGCCTTCCTAAGAGCCACATAGGGATTTGCACCTACTTCCTGAGAATTTGAATATCTTTACAGTGTAGGTCTGCAATAGGAGGTAACATACTTCCTGGCATTTATTCTAAATATTGGGATGAATTGCTTTTCTATTATAATGCAGTTTTGTTCTTTAGTATACTTGTGATATACGTAGATTAATGTATTGTTCCAGTAAGGTTTTAAGTCTTCATGCTGCTGTGGGTAGGCATCTTATATTTACCCACATGAATGTGAAATGCGATTTGTCATGCGTACATTTTCCTTCAACAAAGTTATATATATGTTGTTCTTTGCTAGGTAATATGGGTTTCATACATGTTCGCATTCTTAGTGCCTAAAGTTCAAAGATAGTGTCTGCTAATTTGCACAAGAGAATATTTGCTCATGCTGCTACATTGGATGCATGCCACAAATTATTTTGCAAAGGTAAAGCATGTCCCATTTACACCTTTGGTAATTTGATTAGTTTTCAACATCATCAAATGTTTTGGGTATTAGGGATTTATTCTTATTTATTGGCAGGAAGTAAATTTGTGGAGGCTTGTGGGAGACTGCAATCTCCATGGGATCTTTGTGCCTGGTAGTGTGTGTGACTCTATTATCGTCTGCATGCTTTTTTAAATAGAGGCTAGATCTGCTTACTTTACTTGTTCCTTCATATAGATTTTGAAAGTGTGATCTGGTTGGTGGTTAGGTTTGCTCTTTATGAGATGTAACGAATTTTAGAATTTTACAGCAATCATGTCATGCATTGCTTGTGTAGGTGCTAGGTACTAAATTCAACATCTTTTTTGTGTTAGTTTGTTTCTACTTTTTTTAATGAAAAAGGTATGCTTTATATTACCGAATTACAAAATATATCATGTATAGATCAAAGTGTTTTCTCACAGATCAATTCTTTTCTCCCTGAGCTAGAAGAGCTAACATTTTACACATGAGGCTTGTGATCTTGTCCCTACTATGCTTTCTAGGATGCATGAGCTTTGCGATTATTTGGAAACGCTAGTTCATCCAAAAGCCTATTGAAAGTTCACTTGCTGCTTAAAGTTTATTTAGAACAATCAGACCATAGAAAGCAGAGTCGTCAGACCCGAGTGGATAACTATGAACCACAAAGGACTGATATGCTAACAAAAATTCCTCAGATGGCAAAGGGTTAAAAAAATCAGAGGAAAAATAAAAGGGAGATTATTTGTTCATAAAGATGAATTTGCCAATGGTGCTTCCCTTTTGCAGTGCTGTTACAATCTGTTTAGCAGCCAAAACAAGACCTTGTGTGCAAACATCTCTCAAGCTCATTTATCTTTCTATGGAGTTGCAAATATTCCAAGAGGCTAAAGGCAAACTCTGTTTACCTCATGTTTTCACAGATACGTTCCAAGTAAGAGATGCTCTAGTTTAGCATAGCTGGAGGCATTGAGAAAGCAGAAAAGAAGAATAATACACATGACCTGCGCAGAAACCTAGAAACAACTATGCTCTTCTCTGCCATGGGAATGTCTGTGCTCTACCTACTAGTTTTGAGTTTCCTGCTTGGATTGACATTCATTCCTTCATGTTCTTATGGAAACAGTAAACCAAAACAAATCCCCAACTTCTCAGAGTGTGCCCTTTCGGGAACTCTCTTCCAACGAGAAGTTAACTCACTTAGGAACAACATGAGCAGCACAATAAATTGATATTCCATCTCATGATTGCTAATTAGTAGTCATGATTCTTGAGGCTATGTAGAGTCCACTCAAGACACCTCAGTAGTGTGATGCCCTTACTAAGTTATATCAAATCAGCTAATAAGCAATTCCCACATATGCTAAACAGCCTCCCTAACTTTGCATCGAGTCAATAAAGTTTTCTAGACACAAGCTAATCTACCCTTCGAAATACTGTCAAACTGCTCCATTGAGGCATCATGCCAAACACTTGAAAGCATACATGTAGCCAAACAGAATTTTCAAAACCTAGCAAAACATCACTCAATGCGCACTTACTACTTAGGACACAATTTGTCAAACAACTTTGTAATCAATCACATTCATAATACAAATATAGGCAAGAGCCTTTTTACAAATACTTGGCACTTCACATTGTGGAGATAGAATCCTGGAGGTGGCACGCCAACCATGAACAGCAATCAAGCCATTAATTTATTAAATGGAGGTCCGAAATTACAAAGCAATGATTAATTTCTGGAATCTGGTAGGATGGCACCCTGATGGCTGTAGGGTTGCACTAAGAAGTATGAGCTGTTCGAAAAGTGGATACTGCAAGAGAAATTACCGTAAGAAAATATGTGGAAATAAATTAACTCGCTACTTCTTTACAACAAGTCGGCCTATCAATGGGTACAGCGACATCTACCTAAAAAGAAATTGTGCACTCAGAAGCTCCTGTAGAGGTTGCTCAGGCTGTAGCGGTGATGATGATTTCACTGTAGAGGAGCCCATGTAAATATATATGCTTGGATTGCAAAGAGGAAGAAAACTAGCTCCTGTTATAAATGGTTGCTGCTCCAGGGTTTGCTGCTTCATCTGGAGACAGTTTTGAGTATCCACTGGAATTAAACTGTAGGTGAGACCTTAGAATTTCGTTGTTGATGGTCGCAATGCAGTGAGCGAAACTATCACTCAGGTGTTATCCCAGTCCTTTACCAATAGGTCCAGTGGCTTAGTGTGCCCTCCAGCCTTCTTTATTAGGGAAACCTTAGCATGACAATAAATGAGACTTTGCATCAGTGTTGATAATATCGGTGTCGCGACCAAAATATCGGCGGGTGCAAAACATCTTATCGACCCAGTATGTAAATAAACAAAAAATCGTTTTTCAGATTTTAAAAATTAACCAATATTTTGAAATTTAGCGATATTTGCGCGATATTTTCAAATCTGAAAATATGCGATATTTATCAAACGCAGTATCGACTGCTATGGAAAATATCGCAATATTCGCGATATTTCGCGAAACATCGCTTGATGTCCATCAACACATGCTTTGCATCCAATATATATGCTGCTGTTACCACTTGCCTCCACAGGCTGTTGTCTAGTTATAGCCTGCTCTCTCCTGTTGCAGAAACTGCAGCTCAGCCTCCTAAAATAGCCACAGAACTGCCACAGAGGGTTATTCATGGTTCCTGATTGCTATAAGAAAAGGTCTGAGCCTGTTAGAATTAAAGTGAATTTGGCCCCTGTCCCACTCTCAGCGCTCTGAGCCCAGCTTAGGGATGTAAATCCTTCTCTAAACAAAAATGAAATTCATCCCTCCAACTAAGCATGACTCACGCATCTCCAAAATAAAGCACTACTCCAGAGGAGTGAATCCTTGGTGCGAAACTAGCAAAGCTCTAGCGCTTACTTCAATTCAGCATGCTGTCTCTGTGCCCTTTTGCCTGAACCTTGCAGTAACACAGCAGCGGCTTCATAAATAAATGGTGATCATTTCCTGCAAAGAAAAGTCAGCTCACAAAGTGATCAGCCTCTCAAATGCATTTGGCCTGAATAAAAATATGGCTTCTCTTTCTAAATCTCTCAGACCTGCTAAATTAAGTGTGGTTTTCCTTGGCAAAACCACTTTTGCCTGCTCTTCATGTGATTTACCCCTGCAAATCAAAATTAAAACCTCAAATTTCTGGCGAAACCTATCTTGCCAATCAACCTGCTCCAGCGAGAATTTGCAGTGATTCCTCCTTAGATTGGCTAGGGTGTATAGTTTCAACCACAGACTTCAAATTGTTCTTTCGATATGATTTGCCCTTCCTTAGCCACAAGGGTTCAAGATTAAATAAGAGAAAGTCATCCATCAACATGCCTAAAGAATCATTTTTGAGCTCTGCCTTTATCTAATTTTTGGCCACTCCCAACACCATGGGTAAGTATTCCATGGATACCAATGCATGTACCAATACCATGAAGTATTCCATGCACCAATACCATGGGCAAGTAAATACATAATAATGTGACTTCATAATGTTCACCTTGTTCTCATAGCCACATTATAATCTAGTAAATTAAATTGTTTTCCCCACAAGTGATCACTGAGAAAGGGTCATGGTAAAGTGTATCTCAACTAAGGTATGAGTTAATTTTGGGTAGGGCAGCCAAGTCTGAAGTGAAGTGGGCATTAAATATTTCACTTCCTGCCAGAATAAAACGTCCTTGTTTTGTGCCATGATTCTAGCATCTTGTGTGCATAGCATAGAACATAGCTATTGCGAGTGGGAGCATGAAATGCCAATTCCAAAGGTTGCTGTTGGTTATAACTTATATATGATATATAATTTAGCATATTTTGATTGCTGTATATTCAAAAATGTTGAAGAATGTAACTTGAGTTCAATCTTCATATTTGTATTTAATCAAAAAGAAAGAAAAAGAAATTATTATTATTATTATAACTTAGTAAAGCATCGATTTCATGCTTGGGTCATCATTTTATGGGTCAGAGTCCCCATTGAGGACTTCTAGGTCATATTGAGTCATTAGAGTCATTTTCCATTTTATGAGACTCTTGCTTGGGATTTCTGAATCATGTAAAAATGATTATTGTGAGTATAGTCAGTCATTTTCATCTCCACAAGTTGGCCTTCCACAATGTTCAAGTTGGCCTTTCATTAGGAGTGATCAGATCTCAGTGTAGCATATAAATATAGTGTAGTGCGATTCATGTTTGGAGGATCACGCATAAGTTCGATATACAAGCGAGAAGAAGAAGAAAGTATACGAAATTGTAGGAGAAGAAGAAGGATTGCAAGATCGAGAGAGCTTCTGGGTCATCTCTCTCACATGTGGGAGGTCTTTGGAGCCATCTGCTAACAGCTCAGTTGTTGCTACTAAGGTTGAAGTTGCTCTGCATCAAAGGTCGAAGTTGTTCTTGCTACTAGATCTGAAGTTTTAAATTCATTTGCTTTTCTGCATTGAGTGTTCTTTAGCATGACTAGCTGCTCTTTAGCATTTCTAGGTTTGAGATGTACTAGAGGTTATCATACTTGTAGAAGAGAGAAAAATTTGTCTTGGTGATTGGAGGAAATGCTGTGTCTGCGTCCAAAAGTCTTGGTTTATCTTGTGAAAGCTTACTTAAGGAAGAGTTGTTGATTGGGTTTTCCTCACAGAGTACGTTTTGCCTTTGAGTCCGCCATACATTTGGTGTCCTTGATCTTCGTGTTGCAGGGATGGTAATTGGTTAATGAACTGAGATAAAAATAAGAACACAAGAAAGTTAATAAGAACTTAAAGAAAATCACAAGTAGGTATTATCACAAAAGAAAATCTTTCTACCTTTTGCAGTCCAATATGGTATGAGGAGGTGAGGTGAAAGCGGGAAAAAGAGACAACTTTGAAGATCTATTGGAAGGAGGAAAGAAGGAAATCTCAAGAAGTTGAATAAGAGAGTAGATGAACAAGGGGATCATACAAGGAAAGAAGCCTAGTATCTTCAAGAACCATGTCTAACTCAATAATGGGAGAGAAAACAGAATTAGAAAGGAGCATCCAATTACGGGGGCATGGAAAAAGAGGAATGGAGTCTCATCCTCGAAAAGAATCAAAGTTTTGGATCTAGTCGAAAGGAAAAGAGGAAGAAACTTACACGAGATCAATCAAGTGATCTTTGAGAAAAACAAAGTTTAGAGATTCTTTAAATATTGGCCATGAGTCTAATGTGCAGATGGAATAAAGGATAACCTCATTCCATACATTGCCGTCATAGATTTTGCTTAAGAGATGTATGAGGCCTTATCCAAAGTTGTTCACAATCAAGAATATTGGTCCAAGTTGCAAGTCTTGGGAATGGTAGGCGAGACCCACGAAGATGACAAAGGATGACACCATGGCTTCCTTCTTTGTGAGGATAGCTGGGATTAGAGATGAATCTCCAACAGCCAATAGATGAGATAGTACCGAAAGAGAGGAGCTTGTGATCCTGCATACGCAGGATTGCGAGCCATCTTGGAGTGCCTTTGCTTGAGGGATCCATGATTGGAAGGAAACTCCTACATTCGAACCATTATGGAATGCATGTAATCAAGAAGAAGTCAAAATTTTATTAGTAAACAACAAAGATAATGAAGAGAAAAAATTTCAAAATGCCTATTCAGCTCATCACAAGAATAAAAGAATCCACAGATCTATCCAAGATTGAATGCTACAATTGTCACAAGATGGAGTCACTATAGAAATGGTTGTCCCGACAATCCTAGGAATAAAAAAGAAAAACACGGAGACAAAACTTTTGGTGAAAGAAGGTTCACTAAAGAAGAACAAGATGGAAGGATGCGAAGTCGAAGACCTATTTGCTAGGGACTGCTTGAGGACTCTATCTCTTACATATCCTTCTACTTGAGATTGGATTAAGAGGGATCCCACTCACCATTTTCCAAAGATAGGTGTCTTACTCCTTGCATTATCTTTTTATATTTGATTTCCCTCTCTTATTTGATGATGTTTGCTGTTAAATGCTAATAACATTTCTTTTGATGTTTTCCTTGTTTAGGAAAGGCTTGCTTGAATGTTCAGAGTTATGGGAGGAGACCTCTGACAGACAAAGCATGAGTAGAATGCTATTAGAGTGACAGTGTCCTACAAAGGGTTGTTCGAAAACAACTCAAAGGTATGTCTTGGACCATAAGCTTTGTTCTCTTCATGATAAAGGTATATACATTCCTTTTAATAAATCTATTCTACATTACTATACATCGTTATGTCTAGGACCTTTGAATCATAAAGATTCTTATTTGGGTGATTAATCATTGAGATTGATCTACCCTCGTTATATATGTTGATCATTCTTATGAAAAAGGTTCTTTGTAAAACCCTAACTAAGGGTATGCTTGATGCTAATGTGAAAACCCTGGTTTCACTTAGGGTTATTGATGAAATCTAAAAGAAAATTCTATTCTTTTGATGTTTGGGATTTTGGTATTGTAATGGAAACCCTACTTCTTTAAGGTTGGATGGTAATGCACGTATATTGAAATCTTAGACGCTTTAGTGACTTGGTAAAGTCAGGGTTTCATGAGCAAAACTAACTTATATATCACAGAGTGAGATCCAGGAATGAAACTCTAGTTGTAGCTGTGTCTGTCCATCTGACATGTAGAAACCCTAGCTCTGATCAAAATTGTTATATATCTAACTTTAATGTATTGATAATTTGTGTCATGGGTTTGCGATATATGTTGCTGTGTATGTGCATGTGCACATGATTGAAATCCTAGAATATGTATATTGTTGATGATCTATGAGTCTCAGGGTTTTATAACTAAACCCTAGTAGAAGTTTGATATTCTAGGATATGATGTTATTGTTTTAGAGATGTGATGATAAAGTCTTGTGCTTTACAAAGGTTAGGTGTGGTCATGTTGCTGAAACGCTCAGATTGTGGCGCGATTTGGTTTTGATTGTCGATGTTAAGAAGCAGTATCTCATAAATGGAATCTAGGGTTTGCGCTAAATCCTATTAGAAGTCTAACTTATGAATTCTAAAGTTGTTGAGATGCATTGTAGAAGCTACACTTGTTTGAATTGCTTCTAGGGTTTGAAATATGTCATATAAGAGTTTGTCATATCTACGAAGGAAATATCGAAAACCCTAGATATAATTCGATTATCTGAGATTGAAGTCTTGATGCGATCTAGGGTTTATAACCAAACACAGGCAGAAGTTGAAGTATAGGAGATACTAGTCTCTTGTTGATTATGAATCTAACTAAGTTTAGGTATTTGATGTCTAAAGTCTAATGTTTCCATTATTGTATGATTATGATATAGTGACTTCGTGCCTTCTATGAATGTCATTTGGTTGTACTTGATGTTTAAGTTGTGAAGGTACATAATCTTCCAAGGTGTTGAAGACATTTTGTAAGTAAAGTTGACTTGATTGGCAAAGCATGATGGAAGGATTACTACTGAATGATGATGAGTCAGAGATGACTTTTTGATAAGAAGGATGGAAAGCCATGAAATATTCTCCGAGTGTGAAGAAGAAGTAGTTGAGTCTCTAACTTAAGAGAGAGCCTAGATAAAAGACAGGGCATCTCCTAAGATGAGAGGGAGGGCATATTATAGTGATGATGGATACCTTGAAGAAGAAATTTGGAGAATGTATGTTGAGGTGTTCTTTGAAAGAAAGAGAAAGCAAGATCGAGATTGTAGAATATGTTCGTTTGCATGTTAAAGTGGGAAAGAGCTATGTAGTTTGATGAAAGATTTTGCAAAGTTTCGTTTGGGAAAGCCTCTAAGTCCTACTGTGTAGTAAAATTGTGAAGTAACAACAAGATGTTTGAAGACTTAGAAGGTTTGTGTTTTTACTTATGTGTATTTGAAATATTATTCTTGATTGGGGTTCGTATTTGCTGTGAGTAAATCTCGGAGTTTTGGAAGCATGTTTTACAAAGCTTGATGTTCTGAGTCAGTTTGATTGGGAGACATACGGTATCGATTTGAATATTCGAGTGTTGAGGCTTTGTGTGTAGCCATATTGCACAGGAGGACATACTGATTTGTCCTATGTGTTGGTGTCTAGTTCCCGAAAGTAGGGAGTGGTGTTGTTCATAGAGCTATGACCTTGCATTATGCATCTAGTTCCACAGGTTGATGGTTAGCATGTAGCTTTGATGGTACCTAGAGTGGTGACAGCTGTAGTCCATCTTAGTCCCACTGGGATGTATTGCACACTGGTCAGAAATCTGGTCCAGGTGGCCATCGCGTGTGCACAAGAACTCTTCGTGGTTCATATGTTTTGAGATCTTCCTTGTACTTGTATGTCGTGTCGTTCTGTACCTCCCTAGTTAAGAGGGAGTGTTGAAGAAGATGTAACTAGGTTCTGAGTGTCTTCATATTTGTATTTGAGTCATAATGAAATGTGGTTATCAAAGAAATAAAAAGAAATTATTATTATTATTATGACTTATTAAATCATGGGTTTCATGCTTGGGTCATCATTTTATAGGTCAAAGTCCCCATTGCGGACTTTTAGGTTTTATATGGAGTCATTAGAGTCATTGTCCATTTTATGAGACCCTTCTTGGGCTTTTGAATCATTAGGATTATTGTGGGTAGACCCTGCATCCAAAGTGAATTCAGGCTCGAGAGGCATATAATTACCGTGTGGTTTGCAGTTCATTTGGAGGATCACTCACTAAGTTTGATATACAAGCATGAGGGCAGTAGTACTAAATTGCGGGAGAAGAAGAAGGATTGCAAGATCGAAGTTTTCAGGTCATCTCTCTCGCACATGTAGCATGAAGTTGCTTGGCCCTATTCTTTATTGGAGTCGGAAGTTATTTACTACTATTCTGATCGAAGTTTACTGCTGCTGCGGGTGCGATACGATGTGTATCTGTAGCATGTCCAGGTTGAGAAGATTTTCTTTGGAAGGTTATCATCACAACTGAGAAGAAGGAAAGAGCGAGCTTGGTAGATTGGAGAAAGTGCGCTGCGAGTGCTGACATCTTTTGGATTATCTCCTGACAAAACTATTGAAGGAAGAGTTTTTATTTGGGTTTTCCCCTAGATCTGTTTTTCCTTGTAAATGCCCTGCCTATATGGTGTCCTTGTTCTTCGTGTTATGGTTTTGTTAGTGCTTGATGAACTAAGATAAAAGAAGAGACACAAGAAAGTTAATAAGAACATTAGAAAATCACAAGTAATTATCATAAGTAAATAAAACCTTTTTTCCTTTTTGATTTTCCAACAGGAGACATCGTAAAACGACACATTAGTTGTGAAAAAATATAGAAAAACCTATCTGTTATTCTAGTAGGTAGTAGATAATCAATAAAGGTTCAAACATTTAGTACACAAATACATCAACCAACTAGTAGCAACCGCTTATTGTATTGTCACCAAATAATAACCATAACACTTCTCTCTCGGGTTTCAGAAGTTTAAAAAATACCATTTGTCAATCAACAAAGCTTTGGAATAAGATAACATTAATCATACTGAAATGTGTCGCATTGCGACGAAATTGTTGTAATAAGCAATCAACAATTTCAAAACATCAACTATCGTATAATGTTTACAATGTAGGTGATAAAGGTCTGCAATTCTAAGTTTGTGAATTTAGATTCTTGTTAAAGTAAATATCGGAGATTATAATTGCTTGAAATTACTTGTGTATTAGACATAGGTATTGATGTAGTCACTTTGAATTTAGGTTACTTTTTCTTTAGTGTTCACTTTGGTGTGTTTCTTGAGTACTATGCCATATTCATAAAGTGGATTAACTCAATTATCTTATAACCCTTTATGAGAAAGCTTTCACTTTCTCGTATTTGTACAATCTATTTTATGCTTTATTTTCACTTTGCAGTGTGTTTTCATTGGTCTACACATTTATAAAGTGGATTGTCTCCAACTTTAGCTTGTAACCACTGTGTGTATGAGAAGCTTTGCTTTCTCATTATGTATGCCTCTCTTATATATATGGTATTAGAGCTCAACATCCTTGAAGTTGTAGCAGGGAGTCTTAGTCCTGCGAAAGATGAGAGTTTCCATCCTTTGTGACTTCAAAAAACTTGGTGCTGTGAAAATTGTGTGAGCATAAAGACTCGATTGCTCTTGGTAGAGACGGCTCAAGGGATCGTCAACATGACATGTCAAATAACAAAAATGGTTTTGGATCGTTGAAACCAAGACTAATGATGAATTTTCGTTTTAGCTAAGATTGAAATCTACATAATTTTTTCGGGTAGAAGTATGTGAGCTACTGGTTGCTAGCGAGAGCTGGGATCTAGGTGTTGCTACTATGGGATTGTATGATTGAGGGAGGAAAAGAATAAGTATTTTCAACATTTTAGCTGACTGTCAATGTCTATTTTTGCCTTTTATGACTTGTACCAATTGCCTGCAATATCATGCCAAAAGGCAACAATGAGGTTCTCTAGCATGGACTTCAATGCGTGGGAGCTACATATGTTGGCCATATTTGAGAAGACATGTGCATCCATTTGCTATTGTCCTAGGTGGTGATTACACTATCTACAAGTTACAGGTAGAGACTAGTCCAAGTTTGATGAGTGAGAGCTTATGGAAGTAGTAATGTTGGCTTAAATTATGTATGAAAGATTAAATGCTTCTAAGGTCCTAGATAGGGAAAACTTTAATAGAGATTTGCAGGCATTTGATGTTGCAGATTTTGTGTACGACGATTAGTTGTGCTCTAGCTCCCAAATTTTGTTTGAGGACTAAGAAGTACATTTGATCTACAAGACCCGAAAGGGATTTGGGAAATTTCATCTGAAAGTTTGGGAGATATTTAATTAACTAATTATTTTAATGTGTTCTAATCTAAACTTAGAAAAATGAAATAATTAAAGTTAATTAAAATTAAACATGTGATGAAATTGTTTTAAAGTGCTACACAGGATCAAGCTTTCTTTTAATCTTAGTCATTGATTCAAGGTCTGATCATGGCCATTGGTTTCCCAGCAGAAAAGTATAAAGCGAGGAAAGGAGGTTTAGGGTTCGTTTTGGCAAAGACACACAAAGGTAGAGCAACGTGCTAAGGAAATTTCGAGATTCTAGGGTGGGTTTGCTAAGAATTCTCAGAAGTGTTTTCAGCTACAACGGAGAGAGAGTGAATTTAGGCCAAGGGCATGATGCGATCCCGGGGTCTAGAATCAACGAAATGACGGTGAGAGAAACGAGGAAGAACAACGATGGGAAGGGCGACCTTGTTGTGCTATGCGGTCCCTCGAGGTAGTGTGGTCAGTGGAAAGCGTAAGGGTTCTGTGAACCCTGAGGGCGGCTTATAAGGCCCAGCATCCTTGAGTTTGGGGTAACACAGCCTTTCCGGGCGTGTATGTTGAGGGACGCGGGAGCTTCGGGGAGTAGCGTTGGGGTTTCTAGGGCCCTAATTTTAGGTGAGTTGTAAATCCAGTTTGAGGGTGTGGAATCGATCATTATTTTGGCTTTAGAATAGACCGGTGGGATGTAGATCTATTATTTCTCTGTCGGGATTTCCGGATGCTGGAACCCAAATTCTAAACGCTATTCATAAAATTCTTAATAATAAAACCCTCCGGCGGCACTGACATGTAGGTTTTCCACGCATTGGTGGGGACTATTTGTCCGAAGAAAATCCTTTGTGTCATTTTGTCTATCGCTGTGCATGCACTTTTTCCTAAATTTGACGTTTAGGTGAAAATCTGTTCTCTGTGTTTTTCTTTCGCTATTAATTTGAATTTTCAGCTTAATAACTTAATTAAGTAGGAGGAGCATAACCGGATGCTAACGCGGTAGATTTACTGCATAAGTGTAACGACCAGTTTTCACATCGTGTCGAAACAGTGCGGATCCTGGGAGGGTCACCGACGAGAAGATTGAAGGTTCTTGTTTGCTGGAAACGACAAGAAAAAGGCGACGAAGAAGATCTAGAGGAGACAACATGATTTTCAGGAAGCTGCCGAAGTTATGGAAAGGATAGGGTGGCGACGCGTGGTCTAGCGTTGTCTCTGACAAAGCCACACAATCACGGCGCGGAGGCAACGCTGGGATTATCGACAGGCAAACAACGGTGTGATGTAGGTTTGAATCTATCGAGATCAGGAAGAGAAAAGGCTGAAACATAGTTGCAGAAATTCGGAAGGAAAGGTGTAGTGGGGTTAAATTTTTGAAGTTTTGATTTTTGGCCTAAGCACAAGTAGCAAAGCAGGACGTGATTAGCTTCTCGAGAAATTTCTAGCCAAGGAAAGCTTGCAAGGTTATTAGAGGATCAAGAGAGAGCTGAATCATTGTTGAGTTTGTGGAAAATTTCAGACAGAAATGTCGAGTTGTCGGAGGAGCGAAGGTGCACATTTCGCTAAGGAGCGCTTAGATCCGAGTCTCTGTACAGCAAAGAAAGGAAGTTCCAACACATTTGCGACGAGATGGCTCCTCATGGTGCTGTGATTTAGGGCGAGATTGGATGGCTCTCCAATTTCTTTCCGGTTTTGGGAAGGCTGAGGATCTGATAGTCCTTGAGGCATATCATGTAAGAGACCACACGGAGAGCAAACTTTCGGCCGCAGGCCGATGCAAATCTCCTACGAGGCTGTAATGGAAAATTTGTTGCAGGATGCCAAGCGCGCAGATCATCGGACGAGATCGGATCATGTGCACCACACATAGGCGAGAAGAAGACAAATAATGGGGTGTGGAAGGCCATAACTTCCCTTTTGTGTGAGGAGAAAATCTTGTCCAAAGGAAGATGATGTTGGAGACTTAGATGCGGTCATTCATGATGACCAAAGATTGAAGACATGGAACGATTTCATCACTCGAGATTGCAATCGATCGAGAGATCGGTCGATTGCAACGGATTGCTAAGAGTGGAAGATGGGCGATGGTCGCCCAGCTCTGCAACGCGATCCTGCCAGACGTTACATGTTGTCCAAAGTATCTTTAGGCGGACCGGACATCACAGTTGGGACAGCGTGGAAGTGCAACGTTGAAGAAAACTCCATGAGAATCACCGAAGCGGTACAACTGCGAGTTGAGCGATGAAAGAAGATGAAGAAGATGCGGCCTTGGCATCGAAAAGACGGCGTGAAAGAAGAAGAAGGGTCTGTCTAAGATCAAGTGCTTCCGAGTGATGGTGAAATGTGGACATTATGTCGACTGTGTCCTCAGAAGAAAAGGGACAAGGAAGCTTCTTCTTCCAAAGGGGCTGTGGCGGATGATGGGTTGGAAGATGATGCGACCATGAGCGCGCATGAGCGCAGAGAGTGGGCGACATGGATTTGTAGGAGAGCTACGAGAATGTTAGGCGGGATCCTTGAGCGGCTCATCTCTTGGATCACATACGAGCTACAACAACCTTGAAAGCTTGATGGCAGGACCGGTGGAAGCGAGTGGGTGCATAGATCCACGGATGAAGACGAAGGCGAGATGTCGAAGGGTGGAAGGAGCGGCACGAGTGCGAGATGTAACAACCAATGTAGAGGCAACAACAACGTAGTGATGTGACTTTACTGACGCGAACTAGAAGCCGCTTATGCGGAGGTAGAGTTGCGACGTGGAGGCTTCGGAGAGGACATCGCGGCACAGCAACAACATGAGAGATTTCGGCACAAGGAGGTTAGTGACTCTACGGTCGATGCGAGGATTCTACTTGCAATGCGAAGCTATGGGCACGTACATCATCCTTCGAGATGCTAAGCCGTCGGATCAACAACCTATGGAGCTTCGATGAAGTGAGGATGCGGCCAAATTGACTTGTCTGTCAAATATTGGGCGGGGAGATTCGGTGTTTACTCTCGTCAACTTTGAGTAAGTACTGAGAGTTGAGTGAGCGACATGCCAAAGACACAACTTTCGGAGAACCGGTGCCCCAAAATGTTGTAATGCACTTGTGTGAGTGTATTGCTAGAGCACACTCTGATCGCTAAGAGAATGATGAGATTTTGTGTATTTGGGGTAGCATCCAGGTTGTGCTCTAGCTCCCAAATTTTGTGGAGGGACCTGAGAGTACACTTGATCTACAAGACCTAAGAAAGGGGATTTGGGAAATTTCATACTGGTTTGGGAGATATTTAATTAATCAGTATTTTAATGTACTTTCCTAAGTTTAATTAAATTAAACATGTGATGAAATTGTCTTAAGTCACACTGAATCAAGCTTTCTTTTAATCTTAGCCATTGATTCGAAAGATTTTATTTTGGTAGTTGGTTTCCCAACAGAAAAAGTATAAAGGAAAGGCTTGGGTTCATTTGTAAAAAGTTAAAACACACGCGTGAGCACGAAGCTAAGCGCGAGATTCTAGGGCGGGTTTGATTCGAAATTCTCGAAAGTGTCGGTGCGAGGGAATTTAGGCCAAGGGGATGATCGATCCTAGGGTCTCGTGAGATGCAACGAGGCGAGAGATCAACTACGCGAGAGCGGCGCGTGATAGCGGGAGAGCGGCGAGTAGAAAGGGCTGACTGCGCTTGTGCTACCCGAGTCTTTGCGCAGTCCCCTCCCGAGGGCGACATGATTTAGCGAAGCCCTCGGGGGTTACCTCGAGAGACCCACAGAGAGCGGTGCAGAGGCTGCGTCTGCGGTCTGGGGTAACACAACTCTTTCCGGGCCAACAGCAAAGGACGAAGGGGTCTTGAGGAGGTGACACGGGGTCTTCGAGAGGCAGGCGACGCTTCGAGAGCGTGACTTTCCAGTTTTCTAGGGCCTAATTTTGAGTGAGTATACCGCCAAATCCCATTTGAGTGTGGATTAGTCATTATTTTGGCTTTAGAACGAGACAATGAGATGTGAGATCCTATTATTTCTCTGCTCGGGTTGCTAAATGCGGAACCTAGATTTCTTTGTCTGTTCAAAAAAATTCTTAATAATAAAACCCTCCACCAACCGTACGAGACCCGGTCCCGCATTGGGTTTTTCTGACTATTTGTCAGAAAATCCGCTGTGTCACTTTGTGCAATAATGTGTGCATGCTACTTTTCTAGATCTGGATTGGTGAAAGTGCGGCTATGTGTTTTGCTTCGATATTGTCCGAATTTTTCGGCTTAATAACTTAATTAAGTAGGAGGAGCATCGACGGATCCTAACGGTGGATTTCGCATAAGTGTAACATTCAAAAGTTTTCACATTTGAAAGCGGTTACATTGAGAGTTCGAGACAAGGGTAGAGCTTCCTTCTTGAAGAGGGTAATGCTACTTTTTGATCACGATGGATGAGGCTACATCACTAATTGAGCACTTATTTAATGTCAAGGATATCGAGAGAGACAATTATGACTTTGTTCAGATTGGAAGATGGAGGAGGACATGGTGGTATTCATGTTGAAAAAGTTTACGCATTACTTAGAGCGCTTTATTCATAACTCCTAATGTCACCTCTATAAGTAATAACCTTGTGTTCGTTGATGCTATGCACTATGTCCTTACACAATAGGATAAATGGGAGAAACAATGTGGTAGTAGTGAGATAGAGAGAGCTTATAATAGGCCTTTGCAGCTTGATGTTAAAGGGAAAAAAGGAAAAGGGAAAATAAGAAAGGCCAAAAAGTAGTGCATTAGAAGATAAAATAAGGAGGTTAGAAGAACATCTCATGTCACTATTGTGGCAAGGTGGGCCATATAAAGAAGCGTACAAAAGGAGCGAGGATTGAGGCTAGAAAACTAACCGGGGAGGACCTTAGCGGAAGGTTCATGTTGCAAAGCATCAAGAGAACAAATCGCTAAACTTTCGTACGTTCATGGCCAAGTGGCTAGTGGATCAACTCAGAGTAATATGCTTGGTACATCAATTTAGTTACATAATAACAATCCACCAATTGGCGGGGATTAGTCCACAAAATATAATGGAAGAGGCTAAAAGGCTTTGGGACAAGCTGGAGAGTGATTTGACACCTCCCAGGTGCGCCCTTTACAGCCACGACTCGGTTTTTCGGCAATTCCCGATTTCGGCATTTTTGAGGGCCCACTATGCTGGTCCTACACCACACTCAGCCCCTCCCGTCCTCACGCCACCGCGGCGGGCCTCCTCCCCCTCCGGAGCCCTCAGCCACCCTCCTCCCCTCCGAGTCCTCGCTTACCCTCCACCTACCACAGCATTGAATGCGTCGGGATTCTGTTGTGAAGCTCAGGGAGGTGAACTAACACAGGAAGCATTGAATGCGGGTGGCAATTCAAATTGTGAAGAAGTTTCATTGTGAATTGGTGAAGAGCGTGGGAGGAGAAGGCAGATAACGATTTACCCAACAACATCTGGAGCAAAAAACTTGCATCTTTGTCTTCAGGACTAGGCAAGAACAACGTTAGATGCATGAAAACTATTGAAAGGAGCAGTGTGGGCCTCAAATGTAAATCTGTCAACTATGTATGAGAAAATTTTGTTGATATTCCTCCATGAGAACTTTGGAATTCAAATAAAATGTAGAATACAGTGAAATTTAAAACAGATTTCTTCCACTCCAATTCTAGTCCGATGAAATACTACTCACTGTTTCAAGGCTATATTTCTCGAAAGAAGGCTCCTTCTTGTAAAATATATGATATTTTGGCTGCAATTACTGTGTGGAAAGCAAGTGCCAATGTAACAAACAAAAACAAACAAATTGAGACCAAGGAGGAGGATTGTTAATGCCCCCCACTTATTGAACTGTGATCCCAACATGGCTCCTAGTCCTGTAGAAGGCCTGTCTGGGAAATTAAAGCAGTAAGTCGTGAGGCTAAGTATATCGCTGAAGTAAAATAAGAGAAAGATCTCGCAAGAGAACGAATGAATACATTCTCAGAACTGAGAGGTCTATCTGTGTTTCTTCATCCCCCACTTAATGCTTCCTTCTATATACATACTCTGCATAAATTTACCTGAGGCAGATCTGTTCAGAGAAGGTCTTGGTCAATCTTTACATTGTACATGACACACGAGAGTTGTCACCAAGAGAATCTAACCTGTACAGAGCGTTGGTTGTGGAGAATCCTACCTAACACGTTGAGTATATTTCTTTACACCCGCTGGAGTATTTCTAATGCTACTTGGTAAGGTTCTTGAATTTCTGGTCATTCAATCCTATCTACGTGAGGTTTTATCCTTTTCTTCTTGACTGTAATTTTAAGCATGAGCTTGCTTAGAAATCCACTATAGAAATTTTTTGCCACTTTTATGTGAGGCTAGGACACTCCTTTACATAGTTTTTTGCCTCCCATGCTTCTACTATATTTGCTGAGGGTTGTGATTGTTGGAGCAGCTACGACTCCATATCAGGATGGGCTTTTCTTCTTTGATATTCATTTTCCATATGAATATCCTGACGTACCACCTGTAAGCACTTAATTAGAACTGTTTGATTTTAAAGTGAATTTGAGATCAAGATTTGTTTTAACTTCAATATGGAGATCTCATAGTTTTGTTTTTAACTTCGATATGGAGGTCTCATTTTGCGTTCTTTTGGTTTTTAATTTTGCAGTTAGTACACTACCATTCTGGTGGGTTATGGTTGAATCCAAATCTGTCTGATAATGGGAAAGTTTGTCTGAGTCTTTTAAACATTTGGACAGGCAGAGGAAATGAAGTGGGGAACCTGTCATTATCAAACGTTCTACAAGTCCTTGTTTCCATTCAAGGATTGGTACTAAATGCTAATCCTTACTTTAATGAACCTGGATATGACAAATAGTTTGGTTCAGCTAAAGGGGAGAAGGAGTCTCTAGCCTACACAAAAAACTCCTTTCTCCTATCATGCAAGTCAATGTTGTACATACTACGCAGGCCTCCAAAGGTAGAATCTGGGCATATTTTAGGTTCTAATTATTTTGTTTTTAACCCTTTTCTTCTGAATCAATTTAAATCAAGTGAAAGTCGTTTGTGCAGCATTTTGAAATGTTTGTTAAAGAGAATTTTCAAAAACGCGGTCATTCTATTCTTCGTGCATGTGATGCGTATGTGAAAGGGGCTCAAGTTGGATCACTTTTAGAAGAGTTTGTACATTTGAGGCCCACACTATGCCTTTCAATAGTTGTCATGCATCTAACGTTGTTCTTGCCTGGTCACGAAGTATGAGATGCGAGGGTTTTTTTTTTGCTCAGGATGCGCTGTTGGGTAAGAATTGTTATCTGCCTTCTTCTCCTCTTGTGCGCTTCACCTGCACACCAATTCGCAATGAAACTTCTTCACGGTTGGTTAACACACACATTGATGGCGGTCGGTTCACCTCCGCGCTTCACGAATAGAATCCGTCCGCATTCAATGCTACGGGGGTAGGTGAGGGTGGCGGAGGACGGAGGGGAGGAGGGTGGCGGAGGTCGGGAGGGGAGAGAGGCTCGTCGCGGGTGGCGGAGGGATGGGAGGGCGGAGGGGTGGCGGTTTGTTAGTGGGCCCTCAAAAATGCGAAATCAAGATTTCGGAAAACGGAGTCGTGCGGAAAGGAAGCGGTAGGTGTCAAATAACCTGGGGTTTGTCCCGATATTAACCTCTTCCAAATATAATGCTTGTTCCTCCAAGGTTACAATAATCTTTGGCAGTGGCTAGTGTACACACTAGTTGGCAAAGGAAATGGAGGGAAAATGTTGGTTTTCCTTAATGTGTACTATGTGCAAGTCATGGAAGTTAATCTGCCATCAGTTAGTCAGATTATGAGACACTGCCCCCAACTAGATGTAGCGAACAAGGTCTTCCAAGTTGTGCCTTAGCTAATGAAGACCTTGACTTGTCCTTCTCCAAGTATGATTACGAGTTTATGAGTTAGACTTCAGTTAGGATGAGTTATTTCCAATTTACTGGAATAATCATCAAGTTAGCTTGCATAGAGTTGGAGCTTCAGTTAAGTGATGTCTTCATCAGTTTGACTACAGAACGAGGTGGCAATTACAAGTTTCAGTTAGAGCGAGTTAGTCTTCGATCTTGATTGAAGGAAGGATAAGTTAAGAACTCTAGTGTTGATTAGAGAGAGAAAGAGTGTTACTCTTAGTTAACTCGTCAATCAGAACTCGAGTTCTAAATCTGAGGTAGGTCTTCTGGCATGTTCAAATTGGTCCTATAAAGAGGAAGACAAAGGCACGAAGAATATGTTGTTTTGTGCACAAAGGTTTGTGTGACAAGACACAACTCACGAGTTTGGGAGAGAGCCTTGATTGTGGAGAGTGCAAGAATTGTTTCCTATGAAATAGGAGGAACAGGTGCACTAGGATTTAGGAGTTGGTTGTGTGTAGTGAATAGGAGTTGGGTCCTAAAGAATAGGAGGCAAAAAATGCACTAAGAAATGGGGCATAGGTGTGCTAGAAAATAGGACCTGAAGTGTGCAAGGAAATAGGGATTTTCCTTATAAAATAGGACCTGATCTACATTAGAGAATAGGAGCTCATGTTCACTAGGAAATAGGGAACTAGTGTGCAAGGATTAAGGAGCCTCTAGTGCGCAAAGATCAAGCAAAAGAGAGTAGGTTTTGCAAAGCAAGTCAAGTAGGCAACAAAGGAACAATTGTGTGCTAGAGGGCTGAGATCAAGTAGGATCAAGGCCAACCAAAATCAATTGTATCAACTGAGATTTAAGAAAGAAGTAGAACACTTTGTCAAGAGAGATATTGCTTTGTAATAGATTCAATTACTCCAAGACAATCAATAAAATACCACATCAAGCAAGCAGGATTTACTTGTTGGGTCTTCTGAGAAAACAAGTGTGTCAATTTGTGTGATGTGCTTTTATCTCAGTGTTTTTATTCCACTGCTTCTTATATGTTAAGAAACTTTGTATCTTGATGAAAGTAAACTAGGTTTCAGTTTTTAGTTATTAATCTAAGTAGTTGCAGAGTTTCATGGAAATTTAACATGGTATAAGAAAAGAGATTGGTATAAAGGCCAACACTAGATTGATCAGATAGTGGACAATGTAGATCAAGCATAAGGCTTGTGCTAGAGTTTGATGAGTAGAGCAGTTCTTTGGATAACAGTATGGCATTCGAAGGACCGAGGTTATCAAATTTCTACTCATGAAAGTAGCAGATCTCAATGGTGTTGGAAGATAATGGAGTGCTCGAGTATGTGAAGTAGGCAATAGCTCCACCAAAAGATGCCCAACAGTTGATCCAACATAACAAGAATGACACCAAGGCGAGGAGGATTTTTCTGGAGGGGATTAGAGCTCATATGAGATATTTAAAGCTATCTTAGATTTGTGTCAGGGTTCTAATGATGCCAGGAAGCTTGCTCTCAAGGAGAAACTAAGAAGTATCCAGATGGGCAAAGGAGAGCCCATCATCACATATCTTTCGAAGTTCACTCAGGTTCGAGATGAGCTAGGTGGAGTGGGCGTGACTATAGTTGATAATGGCCTTGTGAGTCTTGTGCTTCTGGGACTCCCTATGTCTAAGTGATAGAGAGAATATTCCCAGTTGGGAAAGGTGACAGAGTGACTGCGTTCAATAAGAAATTTGGAGAGGAACGAGATCTGGTAGAGAAGCTCTAGCAGAGGACAAGTATAACTTTTCCTTGGTAGGCAAAGGTAGCAAAGCCAAGGGAAAAAGGGGTTAAGGAGAGGCCGACTCTAGTTAGAAGGGCGAGAAAAACTGATTTGGTTATCGGAGGACGGGTGGTTCCCTAAGGCTTTGATCTTTGGCCTAGGGAAAATTGTCAACGAAATTTAATTTTTCTCCTAAAGTGACTTTATAAAGTTATAAAACAAAATCTAATTTAAAAGTGATTTTAAGTGAAAAAGTTACTAAAGTCTAATTTTAAAGTGACTTTAATAAAGTTAATGCAAAATTAGAAAGGAAAAGTGACTTTGGAAATAAATGACTAAGTGGGTCTTTATTAAAGTGGGGTGAATTAAAAAATAGAAAGTGAGATTTAAAAGAGCATTTAATCTCAACCCTAGATCTAAAGCTATTTCAGCCATTGGATTTGAGGATAACCCAAAAGTCACTTAGAGTTCTATTAAAGGAGGAAAATGAGATAAAAGGTCATTTATTCATTAATTCTTTCATGAGCAGAGTGAGAGAAGGAGAAGGAGAAGGAGAAAGCTGAAGAGAATTTTCTGAGCAGTGAGAAGAAGGAGGGCAGCAGCACTAACTTTCAGCAAATCTGTACAGCAGGGCAGAGCACGAAGTTCGAGGCAAGTGGGCATGAATTTCAAGGAGAGAAAACTGCAGATTTTGAGGGAGGCGTATAGCCATTTCGACACTGTTTTCGAGGCTGTTCGTACAGTTTTGAAGGCTGTAATTTCTGTTGTAATTTTTCTGTTTTGTGGGCACGAAAATTGAGGTGGATTTTGGCACGGTTTTTGAGATAAGTTCTGTTTCGAAGTTGCTGTAATTTTTTTGCTGTGTAAATTTCTGCATCACTGTAAAAGCAATATTCAGAAAATAAAGAGAAGCTTTCGAACTGGTATTCCCCATGAGTTGTAGGGGGTTTTTCCAGGGTCATGTTGACCAAAAATCACTGTGTTAAAATGTTTTGTGTGGCTGTTTTAGTCTGCTGATTTTTATTTCTGCAATTTCCAACACTGTGAAATTTTTTCAGAATTTGTGTTTTCAGAAAATATTTATTTTCTAGCTTGTTGAATGTAAGGTTATGGGAAAGGGCATTTAACTATTTGAGAAATAAGGTGAAACTGAAAACCGGGGTGGAAAAATAGAAATTTCTACATGGTATCAGAGCTTGGGTGCTGAAAGCGCAGTTTGGGACAGCAAAGAGAAAAATTACAGGTTGCTGATTTTTCACTCAGAAAATTCTAGCAAGCTGATTTTTCACACAGAAATTTTATCTTTACTACAACAGTGTTATTTTCAGTTTTTAGGACAGCAAGTATGTCATTGGGATTGAGGGTGGAGGATAGGTTGGTTGGGCATAGTAACTACAACGTGTGGAAGGAGAGAATGCAGAGTATCTTTGAGGAGGCAGAAGTTTGGGATGTCATGGTGCATACCGCACAAGACCCTGTTGTTGTGCCTACTGATTCTGTTCATTTGGCAGCGTATAATAAAAAGAATAACAAGGGTAAGAGACTGATTCTAGACGGAATCAAAGACCATTGCATTCCTCATGTGAGAGGAAAGAGAAATGCTCATGAGATGTGGTCTGCCTTGACCAATCTCTACCAGAGTACCAATGAGAATAGGAAAATGTTCCTAAGGGAGAAGCTGAAGATCATTAAGATGGGTAAGACTGATAGTGCAGCTGGATATCTCACAAAGATTACTAATGTGAGAGATGAGTTGGCAGCAGTTGGAGAGGTCATTCCATCCACTGAGTTGGTGCGGATTGCAGTGAATGGCCTCCCCAGTTCATGGCTGAACTTTGTTGATGGGGTTTGTGCACGTGAGACCCTTCCCACATGGGAGAGGTTTTGGGATGATTGCATTCAGACAGAGATCAGGAAGGGTCAGCTTGGGGCAGCCAAGCCAGTTGAGCAGGATGAGGATGTAGCACTGTTGGCAGGAGGCAAGAAAGGCAAAGGAAAGAAGCAAGCTTCCACAAGCAGTGGTGGGGGCAAAGGCAAAGGCAAAGGTAAACAGGGTAACACACAGAAGGACTATTCCAAGGTGAAGTGTTGGAATTGTCAGAAGATGGGACACTATGCAGTTGTGTGTCCGGAGAAGAAGAAGAAGAAGGAGAAGAACCAGAGCATGGCAGCTTCAGCAGAGGTTGAGGACTTTGCAGATCGTTTTGACCGGGAGTTTGGGTTCACTGCGTGTGAGTCCTCTAGTGCGGGATTATCTGCCATAGAGGTTCAGAGGGAGCATGCATTTCCCTCGATTAGCGGAGCATCTTCGGGTATCTGGTATGTGGACAGTGGGGCTTCACGTCACATGATAGGAGTCCGTGAGTACTTCTCAGAGCTTTCAGAGAGTGGCACTGATGTAGAGGTAGTACTCGGTGATGACAGAGTTGTTAGAGCAGTCGGTGTGGGAACATTGACATTTCAGAGGGAGTCCAAACCTCCCTTGAAGGTGTCGGATGTTCTTTATGTGCCAGGGATGAGGAAGAACCTCATATCCGTCTCAGCTTTGGAGGACAGAGGATATGAGATACTATTCAGGGGAGGACAGGTGTTGATGTATCCCAGGGGCACTCCAGCTGATTCAGCTAGAGTGATAGATGTACGCCATGCAAAGGTGTACAAGTTTGCATTTCAATCCCTTTTGGCATTGAGCAACAGTACCGACAGCAGAGCTAGCAGTTCTGAGCAGTGTGAGATTTGGCACCGCAGGATGGGGCACATGTATCATGGAGCCTTGAGGACTTTGCGGGAGATCACTACAGGTGTGCCAGATTTCAGTACTGATCACTTTGATACTTGCAGAGGGTGTGCGATGGGCAAGTTTGCCAAATCCCCTTTTCCCAGCAGTGACAGCAGAGCGACTGGGATACTTGATTTGATTCATTCTGATGTGAGCGGTCGGATGTCTCATGTTTCCTTGAGTGGATATGAGTATTATGTGTTATTCATTGATGATCACTCCAGGAGGACCTGGATTTATTTCTTGAAGACCAAGAGTGAGGTCTTCAAGCGGTTTCGGGAGTTCAGAGCTCTTGTGGAGACACAGACAGGTCGGAAGATCAAGTCCCTGAGGTCGGACAATGGAGGAGAGTACACCCTTGGAGAGTTTGTTGACTATTGTGCGGAGGCAGGCATTAGGAGGGAGCTCACTGTTCCTTACAACCCCCAGCAGAACGGGGTTGTGGAGAGGAAGAACAAATCCATCGGAGGGGCTGCCAAAGCCATGTTACATGATCAGGGGTTGCCATTGTTTTTGTGGGCAGAGGCCTGCAACACAGCTGTTTATTTGCAGAACAGGAGTCCGCATCGTGCCTTGGGGCACATGACTCCGGAGGAGGCTTTTTCTGGGAAGAAGCCTGATATTGGTCATTTTCGTATCTTTGGGTGTATCACATACTCCTACATACCCAAGGAGAAGAGGACCAAACTAGAGCCCACCGCAGAGAAGGGTATCTTTGTGGGCTACAGTGAGACCTCAAAGTCTTTCGGATTTATGTTCACGCATAGAGGAGAGTTCTTGTCGGGCGGGATGTGAGACCGAGTAGGACGGGGACGCGGAGGTCATGGGAGTTCGTATGCGGATGCCGGCCCGGACCCTCGGCGAGCGGTTGAGTCGGTCACGGGAGATCCGGTGGGTAGGGATCGGGAGGATCCCGGGAGGCCACATCTATGACGATGTTTTGTTGTTTTGGTCGAAGTAAGTGAAAGAGGATCGCGGAAGTTCAGAGGGGTGGTGCTTTGGGTAGCATGCAGAGCAGTTCACTAGGGAGTCCACTGATGGACAATTCACACGGTACCTCAACATCTACAGGTTTAGGTGCAGGCAGGTGGACAACAGACAAACAATCAGGAGTTCAGACTTCTGATGAGGAGGAGGAGTTTCATTCTCTAGTGGGAGAAGTGTGCTCAGGGAAGAGGAAGCCCAAGTGGCTTCAGGATACCTTGAGAGAGGCCACATCTGTTGTTGGGCCTAAGAGGCCGGTCAGAGAGAGCAGACCACCTGAGAGGTTTTGTAGCTATATGGCAATGGTTGCCAACATCCTTGACTCTGAGCCTTCTAGCTATGAGGAGGCAGCTAGCCAGTAGGTCTGGAGAGAGGCCATGCAGGAGGAGTATTCTTCTATCATGAAGAATGATGTTTGGGAGGTGGTGCGGAGGCCTGAGGGCAAATCCGTGGTTACTTCCAGATGGCTTTACAAGGTAAAGCATGCTGCAGATGGCAGCATTGAGAAATTCAAAGCGAGGTTTGTGGCTAGAGGGTTCTCCCGGGTAGAGGGAGTTGATTATGAGGAGACCTTCGCTCCCGTGGCTCGATATACTTCGATTCGCTCCATTATATCGATAGCAGCAGAGATGGGTTGGAAGATCCACCAGATGGATGTGAAGACCGCATTTCTCAATGGCTTCATACAGGAGGAGGTGTACATTGAGCAGCCACAGGGCTGTGAGGTGCATGGGAAGGAGTCCCATGTGTGCAGACTGAAGAAGGCCCTTTATGGCCTGAAGCAAGCTCCCAGAGCTTGGTACTCCAGGATAGATACATACTTGCAGGAGATGGGTTTCACAAAGAGTGAGGCAGATTCGAACTTATACTTCATTGTGATGGGTGAGGAGCCTCTCATTCTGGTGCTGTATGTGGATGACTTGGTCATTATGGGTGCAGAGAGACTCATAGAGCACTGCAAGAGAGATCTTGTGGCGGAGTTTGAGATGAAGGACATTGGCTTGATGCATTACTTTTTGGGTTTGGAGGTGTGGCAGGAGGAGGGGCATTTCTTCCTGGGACAGGGGAAGTATATTGTGGACATCCTTGGCAGATTCCACATGGAGGATTGTAGACCCATGTTGACATCGATGATCACCAACTGGAAGAAGCTTCGTAGCGGTTCGAGTTGGTGGATCCTTTATTAATGCGAACGATTGGTTCCTTAATGTATTTGGTCAACACTAGACCAGATATTTGTTTTGCGGTCAACACGATGAGTCAGTTTATGTGTGAGCCTAGGAAGGTTCACTGGGTGGCTGCAAAACACATTTTGCGGTACTTGCAGGGGACAGTGGATTATGGTCTGGACTACAGGCGGGGGGATGGAGTGAGATTGGCAGGTTACACTGATTCTGATTGGGCAGGTTGTGCTTCTGATAGGAAGAGCACTTCAGGGTGTTGTTTTGGGTTGGGTTCGGCAGTTGTGTCATGGTTCAGCCGAAAGCAGCAGTCAGTAGCATTGAGTTCAGCGGAAGCAGAGTATATGGCAGCCAGTCTAGCTATTTGTGAGGCCATCTGGCTTCGCAAGATGTTGTTTGGCTTATTTGGTCAGCCGTTGAGACCTTCAGTGATTTACTGTGATAATCAGAGTTGCATTAAACTCACGGAGAATCCAGTATTTCATGATCGGTCAAAGCATATCGGCATCAGATATCACTTCATCAGAGACTATGTGCAGAAGGGAGTTGTGAAGCTCGAATATATTCCCACTGATGAGCAGGTTGCAGATATTCTTACCAAAGCCTTACCACGGGGCAAGCATGTCTACTTCAGAGATAAGATGGGTGTGGTGAGGAACACCTTCCTCGGTAAGAGGGAGTGTTGAAATTTGGTTACCGGAGGATAGGTGGTTCCCTAAGGCTTTGATCTTTGGCCTAGGGAAAAGTGTCCAAAAGAATTTAATTTTTCTCCTAAAGTGGCTTTATAAAGTTATAAAGTAAAATCTAATTTAAAAGTGACTTTAAGTGAAAAAGTTACGAAAGTCCAATTTTAAAGTGACTTTAATAAAGTTAATGTAAAATTAGAAAGGAAAAGTGACTTTGGAAATAAATGACTAAGTGGGTTTTTATTAAAGTGGGGTGAATTAAAAAATAGAAAGTGAGATTTAAAAGAGCATTTAATCTTAGCCCTAGATCTATAAAGCTATTTCAGCCATTGGATTTGGGGATAACCCAAAAGTCACTTAGAGTTCTATTAGAGGAGGAAAAGGAGAGAAAAGGTCATTCATTCATTAATTCTTTTATGAGCAGATTGAGAGAAGGAGAAGGAGAAAGCTAAAAAGAATTTTCTGAGCAATGAGAAAAAGGAGGGCAGCAGCACTAACTTTCAGCAAATTCGTACAGCAGGGCAGAGCATGAAGTTCGAGGCAAGTGGGCACGAATTTCGAGGAGAGAAAACTGCAAATTTCGAGGGAGGCCGTATAGCCATTCCAACACTGTTTTCGAGGCTGTTCGTACAGTTTTGAAGGCTGTAATTTCTGCTGTAATTTTTCTGTTTTGTGGGCACGAAAACCGAGGTGGAGTTTGGCACGGTTTTTGAGATAAGTTCTGTTTCGAAGTTGCTGTAATTTTTTTTGCTGTGTAAATTTCTGCATCACTATAAAAGCAATATTCAGAAAATAAAGAGAAGCTTTCGAACTGGTTTTCCCCAAGAGTTGTAGGGGGTTTTTCCAGGGTCATGTTGACCAAAAATCACTGTGCTAAAATGTTTTGTGTGGTTGTTTTAGTCTGCGGATTTTTATTTCTACAATTTCCAGCACTGTGAAAATTTTCCAGAATTTGTGTTTTCAGAAAATATTTATTTTCCAGCGTGTTGAATGTAAGGTTATGGGAAAGGGCATTTAACTAATTGGAGAAATAAGGTGAAACTGAAAACCGAGGTGAGAAAACATAAATTTTTACAAAGAAGGATCTGAGCAAAATTAAGTGCTTCCATTGCCATGAGTTTGGACACTATGCAACTAAGTGTCCTAATCGGAAGGAGTCTAGTAAATATCATGTGGCTGCATCTGCTATAGTAGATATGTTTTCTTCTTAGTTCAGGAAATATTTCTCATTAATAGCTTGCATGGCAAGCTCAATAGACAACAATTTATGGTATATTGATTCAGGAGCATCCTTCCACATGAATGTGAACAAGGAGTATTTCAACCACCTGAAGGAGAATGATATGCAGTTTCAGATTGAGTTAGGAGATGATGGAAAGTACACAACTAGGGGAGTTGGTACTATTAGTTTTGAGAGGGAGTCAGGTAGCTTTCTCCATCTCAGAGATGTCCTTTCTGTTCTAGGTCTGAAGAAGAACCTTGTCTCAGTAGCTACACTTGAGGACAAGGGTTATGATGTCATCTTCAACAGAGGTAAGGCTTACCTCAAGCACTTAGCTTATGGATGTAAGAAGCAGATAGGTGTGAGGAAGAATAATTGTACTTGCTATAGGTTGAGACAGGCACATCCTTGACTAGTAAGGCAGGAAGTATGCAAAGTAGAGACATGAGGGTTGAGGATAGCAGGGCTTTGAGGTAGTCCTTAGAGTGAGAGCGACTTAGAGCTCCCAAGAAGTATCTCAGCCAGTATCATAGTTTGAGTCTCGGCTAGTTGGCAAGTGGGTCAACCACTAGGATGATGAGGATAAGAGACTAGGCTGAGCAGAGCCAACCACTCAGTCAGAAACTCCAGGTATAGGGAGAGTTTGAGCCAAGTGGGCAGACGAGTTGTTTAGGGTAGATTAGGAGAGAGTTGGACATCCCAGTACGACATTCAGGCAGAGTAAGCAACCACAAATACACACGGGGTACATGGCACTTATGACTGAGGTGATAGACTTAGATCATAGGAGCTTGGTTGGAAGGAACAGGTCATCAGATCAAATTTCACAACATAAAGCAAGGAAGACTTCTCGTTCAGAGGGAGAAGTTGCACCATCGGATAATGTGGTGTTGTTGAAGACAGATCTAGGTGGACGAGGTTCTTCCAGAAGTACCTTCCTCACTAAGAGGGAGTGTTGAAAATGTAGCGAGCAAGGTATTCTAGCTTGTGCCTTAGCAATTGAAAACCTCGAATTGATCTCCTAGTATGAGTACGAGCTCATGAGACTTAAGTTAGGATGAGTTATTTCCAGTTTACTGGAATAATCATCAAGTTGGCATGCGTAGGGTTAGAACTTTATTTAAGTGATGTCTTCAGTAGTTTGACTACAGAACAAGGTGGCAGTTACAAGTTCAGTTAGAGCAAGTTGTCTACGGTCTTGGTTGAAGGACGGACGAGTTAAGAACTCCAGTGTTGATTGGAGAGAGAAAGAGTGTCCCTCTCAATTAACTCATCAATTAGAACTCGAGTTCTAAATTTGAAGTGGGTCTTCTTGCATGTTCGAATTGGGCCTACGAAGAGGAGGACAGAGGCACAAAGACCATCTCATGGAAGACCTTCTTCATCTGGGCTTTGAATCATGGCCTGCCCATCAGATAGTGTCAAGGCCAACCTCTGGGCATGCTAGGTCCAGTGGTGGAATCTTCAAGAATCCTCTATGCTGTGGGTGATTTGAGACATGCATCATGTGTTCAAGTCATCATAATGTCCAACACTATGATGTTAGTGGGAAATGTTGCATTTGCTGAGTCATCAATCTATTTGGAAGGCTTGGGTACCTGTGGAGTGGGTGCCCTCAAGGCTTGGGCTGCTGTGGACCACCTGACAGAACCAACTTAAACACAAGTGAAAGCAACCATTCATTAAAGACTAAGATCAGATAAGCATCTAAGTGGACCAAACTTGAATGTTAAGGGGATATCAATGCTTCAAACTTGTATCACCTTCCGATATCTAACTAGACCATTTCTCGTAAAGGTGTTCACTACCTTGATAGAGGTGGTGCATGGTCAATGCTACCAGGTGCTTCCAACCTCCAAAGGGGGATGGCATTTCCAAGTTCAACCCCTCAATCAATAGGTGTTAGTGTAAATGAATGGCAACAATGGGGAAAAGTCTTCATGGGCAAGTGCCATGGTCAAGGGGACCAACTGGTGGGGAGTCCACATCTTGGGTGTATAGATGTAAATGGAGGGATCAATCATGGAGGCATGAGTTACCCTACTGAACATGCTTTTTCCATCCATCTAGTGCGCCTTTTACTTCTGTTTGATACTTCTTTTTATTTTGGGTGCATAGCTTAAGAGTTAGAGCATGCTTTTTATGATATAACATTTAATTTTATCCCTTAAGATGAGACAATTCATCGCTTATTAGGGTTGGGACATGCAATGGTTCCTTTTGATGAAATAAAGCATCAAGTGCTTAGGAGGTGGGTGACACCCAAATGAGAAGGGTAGAGCTCATGCTAGGCTTTTGCCCACACACTGTCTTATGTGCCAACCATCTTTTGCATTTTGATTTTTTTATTATTTTTTATGTGGCCATATTATGCTTTTTAATTCTTTTATCTGCATCAACATCTAGGGCAATGTTTCCCAACCCTACTTAGGGATGTGGATAAGAGGGTGCCAAATCCCAATAAACCAAAGACAAGTTAACTCAAAGAATGGAGATGATATACAAGGGGTTTGTAATGTGACATGGAAAGTGTCAATTATGGTGTAGGGGAAAATGGACACATTATTTCAATCCCAGTTTTCCAAGTAGTGTGCCTCCTATAACCGTAAGGCCTCATGGGAGGTCCCATTGGACTAGGGCTAAATATTAACCCCCTTGCTAAGGTGAGAGAATAGATTTATAGTTAAGATCGGTCAATTTTCTCGATCGGCCCTTTATTTGCACTAAATGCCTAGAACAAACAAGTATATGCACTAGATTGCAAAATGATCAAAGCACCTTTTCAATAGCAGCCCACCTTTATCCAAGAGGAAATGCTAGATGGATAGAGATATTTGACTAATGAAGATGGCGAAGGCACATGGCATATCATCATCAATAAGTGAATATTAGGGGCTGCTAGTTGGCTGGCTGTTCGACTAGCTGTCAATGTAGGAGGAAACATTTCTCCTATAGGATCACCCATTTTGGTGGGTAACAGACCCAACTTAGGAAAGTGCATTTACAACATACCATGGATTTGATCTAGTTGATTAGGCTCTAGATCCGTCCTTGATTTGCTTGGTTGATTTGAATCTCCAATGCTGTACTCTTGCACCTTCATAGGACACAACATATTTGAGTATATCACAACCCCCTTGAGAAATTCTCTTTCTCAATGGCTTGTGTTGTTGTATGGTGTCTTTCTCCTCTCCTTAGCCTTGCTTTTATAACTTCATATTGAGCTAAATCCCTAACCATAATCTTCAAAGTGATGGATGGCTGAGATAAGATCTCGCATCACTTGAGATAAATGGTTGAGATTAAAACATAATCAGTAAAGTAAATACTTTACTTTTCGTAAGTTTCTTTAGCTCAATAGCCAACATAATTAATTATGTGCTTTTCCTAAGTTAGGCTTAGGCTAAGTTGCACTCTATGTCACAGGGTTCGCCGAACCTGAAGCTTGAGGTTCGAAATTCGGCGAACCTAAAAAAAAATTTCGAATTCGATCAGGTTCGTCGAACCTAAATGCCGAACCTAATGCCGAACCTGATGTCGAACCTAATGCCGAACCTAATCGAACCTAATCGAACCTAAAGGCAAATTTTATAATTTTTTTTTCCATGAAGTTCGATTTTAATAAATTTTATGACTTTTTTAACATAAATTATCATTTCTATATTTAACAAAGTCCATTTTACTAATAAAAATTTGTTATTCATAGTTTTTACTAATCAAAATTCGTACTCATAGTTTTATAATTTATTAATTGATTTTGATTTATTTTATTTTATGCCATATATATATATATATATATTGAAAAATATATATAGTCGAACCTAATGTCGAACCTCATTACGAACCTCATCAGAAAATTCGAATTCGAATCGAACTTAATCGTTGCCGAACTCGAATTCGAACTTAATGCGTTGTCGAACTCAAATTCGAACTCGAGCCGTGTGACATTGGTTACAATAGCAACTTACTCGGTACTTTATTAAGTGTCTGTTACCCACCACTTTGTGGGTGATATCCCTAGGAGAAAATTTTTCTCCATGGTGGACCTCAGCCAGTAGCCAACAACCCCTTGCAACCTTCAACTAGCTCGTTGTGCCATTTCCATGCTACCTGAGCCAACCATGTGGTCCCTCACCCATCTGTATGGATTGTATGTTTGAAGGTGGGCCTCCACAACCTAAAGGTATGTCTTGTCATTTGCTAATTGATTATTGGGTTTACTTATCATGCACATTTCTGGGCATGGATTGATGGGGGGATTCGAGCGGAGAAAGGTGAACTTCCTTTGTGCTCATGTCCCCTTGACCTATTTTGGGTGTTACCCTTGTACTTTAGTCTAGTGGGATCTTCTTTATTGACCATTTAGTTTTAGGGTGGTCCCCCCTCAGAAACCCCCGACTTTGCTGTCTGTCCCACTCCCATATGCATCTACATTACCCCTTTTTCCGCTCACTATAACCCTATTCCATCACATCTCCCACCTAGGTCCACATTCCCCCACTGGGTCCACATAGGGTTGGCCTCCCCTCTCCCATGCCACCACCTTGGGTCAGTTCTGGAATGATGCCTTGGAGGTTAAAGCAAATAAAAAGCAAGAATGGCCACATTCAATAGGAAAATGTACCATAAAATGCAAAAGATGGTCGAGACAAAAATATATAGCACGTGGGCAAAAGCCGATACATGAGCACTACCCCATTCCCATGGCCATCACCCGGTTCCATAGGCCCTTGTTGTATCTTAAGAGACAATCCCTTGGTTGTGGTAAGGAATCAGTGCTTAAGACATTTTAGAAATATATATCACAAAACTTATAATATCAGACGATCTTTGTTTAATACCTTTGGAAATTAATTCTTTAATACACTCAATAATCTGATATAATGAAAGACCTCACAATGCCATTAACTGCTGATATCTTAATGAAAAGAAGAATTGGAAGGGAAACTCAAAATGATATGCTAAAAAATAGAATCTATCACTTTAAACTTCAGAAGAACTTTGTGTAGAAAGAATAGTTAGAGTGAAGGAGCGCATATTAAGGCTATTTAACTCTTACTTACAAGTGTAAAAAAGAGATCGGCAACTACTTTACTTCACTTCATTCAAAGAAGAATAAACACATAATGAAATTGGAAAGACAAATCAACATCAGCAGATGTAGGAAACTTGATCTTCTTTCATTAATTTCTCAGAAAATTAAGTACAAAATTTGTAGTCATCCAGAGGTCCCAAACTCGGAAACCCCTTCTTTCTTACTCATTTATTTAAATACATACAAAAACAGTTTGTAACTGCTAGAACTTCTTGTAACTACTCAAACTTCCTAAAACTGTGTAAACTACCTATTACATTGCAATTAAAGACTTCATTACAATATCGATCTTTTAACAAGAAAGAAAAATCAAATTAGAAGTATCAATCTATTTGTTGGATCTGATTTGTTCTTGATGTGCCTTTGTTTCAATGTGATCATAGTATTAAAACCGAACCGGCGATCGGACCTATGGACCTAATGAATCGGTAACTAGACCTAAACTCAGCCTAATCCTGCATCGGTCGTGTCTCAATGAACCGGTTTTAAAAAAAATACATTAAATAATTATTTTTTAATAAAAAACTATTTTTAAGATTTGCAACCATGATTCCAAGCCAATAGAGACAAAATATGCAAATTTTGCTCATTTATATACCATGCAAAGGTGAATATATCAAAATGGCACTGAGTGCAATACATATCATCGAAAAATACATAAGCAATGAGGCTCCAAATGGCCCATAAAGTCCAAAAACAATGCTACAAGCTATGAGGCCATGGGCCTAATACAAGACTACACATGAATCATGATCAATCATCAAATTCATCATTGCTACTAGACACAGGATCAACATCGGCAGCTGCATAGACATCATCTGGATTAGAGTCTGAGGATGCCTCAGCCTCAGGGTCATTTGCAACCTAAATACCACTGCCACCAATAACAATAGAAGTGGACCTAATGGAAGCACGAGTTACTCGAGCTGCATGACTAGTGCCTTCCATTGGTTGTTTGCCTTTCCTTGATGCAGCTACCAATCCTGGGTCTCCGTCTGATGGTGCCACCAAATCTGCTTCAAATTCACCCCCCGCTAATGCTGCATCAAAATCAAAATCTGCCTCAAACACTGGATCTTCAGTCTCCTCCACCCATTTTGATGTTGGATCAATATCATCCAACACAATGGGATCTAGATCAGGTGTTTTGCTCATCAGTTGGTTCCGCCTCAAGCGAAGGTTGTATTGCACAAACACAAGATCATTTAATCGTTTCTGTTCCAAACGGTTTCTCTTCTTTGTGTGTATGCGCTAAAAAACAGACCAATTGCGCTCACAACCTGAAGCACTGCAAGTTTGGCTGAGGATTCTAATTGCAAACTTTTGCAATTGAGGACATTGGCCGCCAAATGACTCCCACCAATGTGCTGCAAATAAAAAGACATTCATTAGTAACATAGTTCATTTCATCACTTATTTACAAACAATTTAACTTGAAAAGAAAAACAAATTGGAATTGCTTACCTGGTTGATCCACATCTCTTGCCATTTTCGCCAAGTTCTTTCCAAAGGTACCAGCTGCCATACTGAAAAGAGTAAGTTGTTTATGTGTTTCCAAAAGGTCTGCACAGATAGGGACCATGCACTCCAAGCAATCAATCAATCCAGATCTGACCTCCCCATCCTGCTGATCTCCTAGCCGAGCTTTATAATGATACTTTGGGTTCAAAAAATACCCAGCTGCATGTATAGGATGATGGAGTTGATTGTTCCATCTGTTATCAATGATCTCCCATATCCGGCCATATTTAGCTAACATGTCCTTGTAAACTGCCCGTATCTGCTCCTTTGCCTGATCCATAGCCTCATAAATGTATCCCATTGCCATCTTTTCCCCATCCACCATCCTTAGCACCTTAACAAGGGGCTCAGTAATTTTTACCAGCTCTGAAGACCTTTTCCAAAAATAATTGTCAAAGACTTTCTTTTTGGTGTCTTTTCCATCTTGTCTACGAGCCCACCGGGATTCAGTCCAATCATCAGAATAAAACAATTTCTGCAGGTTTTTCTGTTGAGAATTGAGACATTGCAACGTGAGGAAGTGAGTTGCAAATCTCGTAATGGCAGGCCTAACAAGCTCTTTTCCCCCAGTGTTTTTCCTCATTAGGCTCAATACCCATGAGTGGTTGTAAATGTATTTTGTAATGCACTTGCCATGCTCTACAGTGTTTTTTACCCAATCCACTTTGCCTATGTCCTCAAGCATGAGGTCTATGCAATGTGCAACACATGGAGTCCAAAATATGGTATTATACTTGGACTCAAGCATCTTTCCAGCAAGAACATAGTTTGAGGCATTATCTGTGATGACCTGCACAACATTTTGCTCCCCCACTTCCTGAATAATCTCATCCAAAAGCTCAAATAGAAGTGTTGCATCCTTCACCTTATCAGATGCATCAACTGATCTCAAAAACATTGTTCCTCGAGGGCAAGAAACAAGGAAGTTAATGATAGTGTGGTTCTTTCCATCAGTCCATCCATCTGACATGATGGAACAACCTGTTTTGAGCCATGACTCTTTATATTCAGCCAAATACTCATCAATATTACAAATCTCTTGTTGCAAAAGAGATCCCCTCAAGTCATGCACAGTAGGGCCTTTGAAGCCCTTTCCTGTAGCTAAAACAGAGTCCCACATAGCTTGGTAATAAGGTGAGTGAGCAACATTAAATGGGATATCTGCATCATACCACCATCTAGCAATGTACTGATAAGAAGTTTCTTTGCATTGTTTTTTCCAATGTTGATCCAAAGTGGGTTGACGACTTGGCTAGGAGGAAGTGGCTGTGGGATTAGAAGTGGATGAGAAATAACTCTGGATGTTGGGTCTCTTTGTTGGTTTTGATTTTTGGCCAACAGGAGGAACATAGTGAAAGGGGTCATTGGTGGAAGGGATAGAAGTGGAGTCTTGAATCTCATAATCATCATACCCACTCTTTCTCATCATTTCTATTAGTTCCCTCTTCCTTGCAATTTCATCTTGGATGGCCTTCTCCCTAGCCTTAGTCTCCTCAAACTTTTCAAACTTGGTAAGGTATTCTGCCCTAACCGGACCTATCACTTCATTAGGTGCATCACATGGCTTTACTTGGCCTCTTATCCCAGCCAAGTGTTGTTTCAATCTAAGAATACCCCCACCTCCAATACATTTTTCACAAAATTTGCATATCATCTTTCCATCAACCACATCACAATGGGCCCATGCATTGTCCTTGGTTTTTGGAGCCATCTTGACTTGAAATAATTGAAATTTGGAAATAAATCTGCCATTTAAAAAAAATTGCAGCTAAGATAAATGGACAACTAAGGCTAAATTTACGAAACAAAATGCACATTCAAACATAAAAAATTTGATAGCATAGGGCTAGAGATTTGAGAGCAATAGCATAGCTAAACACATGAGAAAATAAATACATGAACAGCAATGAAATGATGGATTTTTCAAGTGAAAATCCTTACCTGGCAATGCAAACTAGCTTCCTTAGCGTCCTCTTGAAGATGCCAACTCTATTGACAACTCCAAACTATCTCTAAGATAGCTCCAACTCCAACTCCAAGCCTCCAAGATCACTGCTCTCGCAAACACTCAACACTCTCTAAGCTCTCAATCAAACTCTCAAACAACAAATGAGATGGTGTGAGACAAAGGAGAGGCTGCCCCTGCTTATAAAAGATTGGGGAGGGTGTTTTTGGAGGGAAACAACCCTCCCCTAACCTCCACATCAGCCCTCAAACCCATCTCTGGCTGTGCGTGGGTCCGTGTAGGGGGAAGAACGACTAACTGGCCGGTTAAGGACGGAACCGGTCGGTTAGCACCGGTTAACCCGTATTTCTTGGTCAAAGGCGGGGTATAACTGGGTTTTATAGTGGTTTGAGAGCAACCTTAACCGGCCGGGTTCGATCAGCTTTTTAATACTATATTGATGTCCTAACAAACAGATAAACGCATCTCCAATTCGACTCGCCATGCTTTTGCATTTCGAACACTCTCATCATGTCACTCCGTTACCTCGCTCGCCTCTTCCGCTTCGTGTCGTTGCGTTCCATCTTCTCTTCTCCTTTGCTCTGCGTCGGGTCACATACCCAAGTCTTTTTGCCCGCGTTCTGACTTTCTTCCATTATCAAGGCGTAACCGCTTTTAAGACTTCTGCATGTAGTGTCGCATCTTTTTCCACCTGAGTCTACTCCCGTGTTCAGCCTTCTCTTCATAAACCATAGCAAGACTTGGAATTGAACTATATTCTATTCACCTTTGAAAAATGCATCGCGTTCGCTTTCTATCGCATTTCAGCGTTTCACCGATTTTACGTTATAATCCTCCTTATCCTCCTCCGATGCGATTTAACACAGGAAACACTTTACATCCGGATTTGAAATCCTTTGGAGTTCACCTTTGAAACTACATCGCATCCGGGCTCTTTGTCGCACTCTGCAACTTTACTTACTTCAAATTTCTGTGATCGCTGCTAAACCTTATTGCATGCGATGTGCGATATACTTCGCATTGCATCGCCACTCTCGTCTTTATAGCATCACAACTTAAATCACTTGTCGTGCGAAGACTTAGCAATAAACACAAAAAATCGCCAATGTGCGATATGCGCCAACTGTCTTATGTGATCTTGTCCGTTGCTATCATTTCTGTGACTTGATCCTCACTGTCGATTTTCCCCCTTTACGCTTCTTCCAAAACTCTTAAGTTTTTAAGGAAAATACGCCAGTTCTCTGCCTTCGGGAAATCTATACGATTTCTTCGATAATGAACACAGTTTCATTCAACATGCTTGCATATGTTCCTTTAACGAATAAACGATCTTGATTATTAATTTGTTTTTCTCCACGGTGTAACCCTCCTGAGCTTATTCGGTATTCTGTAGCGCTAGTCTCTCCTGAGCTTACCAGTAGGCCCGACTCAACCCGCCTTCACATCTCCGCATATAATGTTAATATACCAACATATAAATCAAAATTCTTTTTCGACATAGAAATTTTTTACCTTTTCTAACATATATGCTTTTTTTGTATTTTAAAAAATATAATAAACGAAATTGCAAATGAGCCACAACAGGCCCTAGATGAGCTTCCTTTATCGTTCAAGAACCCATGACTGTCCCAACCACTAGAGGGAAATGAACCGCCCTACCAAATCCGGGGTATTTACTGCTATATCTGACACATCATGCTCTTTTCCTTTGAGCCCCGAACAATTTATTGAAGAAAAATCATAAAAGGCAAAAGACATATATCAAAGGGTAGAAAAATCAAGGTCGGGGCACCTCATGTATGATGATTGCTCCCTCCTACATATTATATACCTAGGTGTGGGCTTCCCTTATTCTTAGCTACCCCTGTGCCCCATTATGTGGCCCAGGATTTTCCCTATCATTTCCTATTCCATTTCACATCTTGATCATATGCCAACAACATCTGAGGGATGAACCTTGGACATACTATCCCCTCTAAAGTGTGAAACTACCTAATAAGGTACTTGGCTACCCCCCTTTCGATCCTGGAGACATTAGCACATCCCAAAGCCCACTATGGAAGGGCAGGCCATTATGAAGTGTCCACTTGTTGCCCATGGTTTTGTAAGCTCTTTTATTCGATTACTGGAAGGCTAGGGGACACATTGGATCTTATACAGGATTGTAGGTGGTGTCCATTTTGGGTTTGGTCTCCCTATACAGGGTCCTAATCCTCCAGAGGGCTATATTGGCACATATAGGGTGTGTGTCGAGAGTTGTGAGTCTCCACAATAGTAGACAACGCTTTATGAATCCCTTTGAATAATCAGAGGTTGCTAGAGATCCACTCTTGGATGAGGAAGATGCATCATGCCTAGCTGACCCCACAGGTGCACCACACACTTAGAAGGTGCCCCAGGGCTTGAACGAGGACACGACAACATTTATTCCAGCATCTGAGCCTTCACAAAGCAGATACAGGCATCTTCGACTGATTTGGAGACCCGTGAGGACATTTGTGTGCCCCCACATCCATAGGGAGCATCACAAGTTTATTGTTTAGAGAACAAGGGGCCACCCCATTGTCCAACACTTTTGATGGGTCCCACACATTATTATGGCACTCATGGACATCAATTGACCTCTTGTGAGGCTTATTATTCCATGTATGAGCTAGTTTGGTGGGCTTGTCACCAAAAGTTAGCGTTACATACACATATTTTATGTTTAGGGGCTAATTCGAACTCCTATAAGGTGTATAAATAGAAGTTAGTTACATTCATTTGTATCATCACTTGTTTTGGGATCTCTCTCTCTTATGAGAAACTCACATTTTTTCCTTGGTGGAGATTCTTGGATAATGGATGAATTTTGATGTATGGATTTGGGTTATTTCTGTGTTGGAGCTTCTTATGTGCAAATTGATGTCGGTTGGATATACTCTCTAACATTGTAGGTATAAATTTGATGCTATTTTTGCTGCTGCATATTACTAGATTTCACTATAATTATGGCTACTTGCTGCATGATGGAAATGTGGAATTATGTGTCTATTTACCATATTCTATGTATGGGCCATTGTTAGATGAATGAAATGTCCTAGAGATCATTTTTTCTCGATAAGCTTGCATAATTTCTATGAAGTATAAATGCTTGAAGGTCACTTTTCTTATCTTTTCCTTAACATTGGACGAAGTTGACTTAATGGGCCTTCTTGAACAAGAAATCGAATTCTTACTCATTATCATCCCTTACTCCATATCCCCAAGTGAATTAGGCACTGGTCCCTCACAAAAGGGTGGTCAATTTCCCCTATTTTTGACATTTTCCCCTTTTTCCCAGGTCTAGCCCCATTAGGTTGCCTAGGGTATCAAATTTCCGGGAATCTCGCCACTTCTATCTCTGAGAGGCAACTGTGCTAGTGGTGTTGAAAAGTGTAACTAGGTTGGTCTTCATATCGACTATGTAATTATGTATTTTGGGTAAAGAAGAAGACAAAAGATAAGAAAATGTATTTTGTACTTGCCTCATGGGTTTCATGAGCAAGATTTTATTGTAGGTTATATAGACTTCTTCTTGATGTCTATATAGTTTTTGTCTTCTTGGTAAAAGTATAATTGAGTGTCATATGAGGGATCTAGTGCTCCAAGACCTTGTCATAATATCAACGAAAGAATAAAGCTTATGATAGCCTTTATATACGATAAAAGATCAACTATCAAAGAAGTGTCATGTCGGCCTACAAACCATAGAATGGTTGGCTTAAATTCCGTGAATCTGTTCCTGTATATATATACCCGTTTTGCGTACATTTGTGATAAGCAACTTCGGACAGATCTAGGCTGAAATGCGAAATTCAGAAAGCATCTAATGAAGACGTAAGTTTGTAAAAAGACATGTATACTTGATGATATCCCAATGTAATGACGAACCTTTTCGGTGGTCTCAGCGATAATAAAACGTGTAGGCTCTCTTAGAAGTACGAATACACTGAAGATAGATTGCAGATGGATCTGATTTAACATGCGGATTAAATAGCAACAAATAGTGCGGACCTCTCTGACACAGAAAAAGGAATTGCCTCTTTGACATAGCAAAAGGAAGTTCGGATCTCTTTGAAGTGACACAACAAAGTGTAAAACAATCAACTGAAATGTAATGCGATCAACTGAAGTGCAGTGCAGTCAATGCAGTCACCTGAAGTGTAATGCGGTCAATGCAGTCACCTGAAGTGTAATGTGGTCACTACTGAAGTATAATACAGTCACCTTTGAAATGTAATATCTCTGAAGTGCTATGCGTATTATAATAGGAAGCATAAATTCTCAACATGGTATCAGAGGTATGGTGCTAAACTCAAGGGCTGCTAGACAAAGGAGACACTCCAGGAAGCGAAGATCAAAAGTTTGGGTTGGAAAATCAAATCAATTTGAAAAGGAAGACTCTCTAACTACTTCAAGATCTCCTATCTCATTTAAATGATCAACTCAATCAAGAAAGCAATCTTTTGTTATCAAAGATTCACATTCAAGACATTGTTAGAAGGAGGACTTCAATTTCTGAAGATATACTCCATCATCAAGGAAGTTGCTGAAGGAAAAAGTCACTCTATCAAGTAAGTATCTATGACTTCATCTAAATCTATCAAAATGTCTTCTTTGCAAAAGAAAGCAATAGACTGGTTAGGGTTTCAAAACTTTCTTGCATGGGAGACAAGGACAATGAAGTCATACATGAAGGGAGATATAAGAGCCCAAAAGATTCTTATAGAATCCATAAAAGACTCTCATCTCCGATGTATCAAATCTAGAATCATCAAAAGGAATATATGAGAAATTGGTGGAGCTATTCTCTGAGAGTACTGTAGGAGAAGCAATCTCTCTGAGATCATCTGCAGGAAGAGGGAGAATCATCTGCCAGATGAATGGGGAAACTTCCCTTCAAAATTATACAGGAAGAAGGAAGCCACACCATTCCATGATTTAGGGTCTCTATGTAAAATAGAGGAAACAAGATTGAAAAGCCGAAGGTATTATAGGATCAAGTGAAGGGAATCAAGCCTTTGCAGCACGTCGAGAAAAGATTTAGTAAGATTGGTCCTCAAAATAGTATGAACAAGGCAAGATGCTTTGGATGAGATGAACGTGGGTATTATAATAGAAATTGTCCTTAATCTGAAAAAGGACAAGAGAAATAGGAAAGAAGCCCTTGTCTCTGAAAAAGAACCTAATGCAAAGTAATGCAATCAGGACGGATAAAATCGCCGAGGGGAAAATCGGAAAAAATCGTAAAATCGGAAAAAATCGTAAAAATCGGGAAAAAATCGGCACATACAAAAATATTCATTTTTTTTCAATTTTTTTAATATCTAAAGCATCTACAACATAAAATAAATGCATTGACACATAAATATGAAAAAAAACTAATATATAAGATGTGTAATATCATGTCTAGTGCTACATCACACATAAAACTGAATCCTGTCCTGAATACTAAGTCCTAAGTCTCAACTCAACCTCAAAATATCAACAAAAAATATAATAATGTATCTCATATCATGAGTCATAATGTTATATACAAAGGAATGCACCAAATAACCTATACTACCGATTTCCTCTGCCCCTCTTGCGAGAAAATGTAACAGCTTTCCCTCTAGACGAAGAAGTTGGCGGGGCTGGCAATGGACTCTGTTGTGCTCCAGATCCTGAAGCACTAGGAGTTAAAGGAGGTAGACCACGTCCTCTACTAGTAGCAGGGGTAGGTGGTGTCACCTCCTCCTCCTATTGTTGCTCCTCCTCCTCCTCATGAAACTCATCATTGATTCATCGCTACTAGAAATGGGATCATCAACAAGAGATACATAAACATCATCTAGCTCAAAGTCTTCAGACTTGGATTTCTCAACCTTAAAATGCGGTAGAAAAAGATTAACATGCCTAACCAGTTGTTTTCCTTTGAGTGAAGGGTACATTCTTGTTAAGGCCACAGTAGGGGAGTTCAACAATCAATACCACCAACATCAACAAAGTTCAACAATCAATGCCACCAACATCAAGGTTCTTAAAGGACTTCATACTTTTGATCAAATGCCAATCTCATACCCTTACACATAATAGAATCAAATGGAAACAATGCAAATCCCCAAACCATGAAACCCTGAAAACCATTAAGTCTGCTGAATTTTGAGTGAAATCTAAAATTCTAGTTTCTCCATATGAAATCCAATGAGGTCGAAACCACTCTTAAACATCCTGAGTCATTTCATGGTAATGTTAAAAATTTAACATTACCATGAACTGCCAACAGGGTGTGTTAGGAAAATGAGAGGGCTGCAAAAATGACAAAAAAAAAAATCGATTTTTGAACTTATAGGGTTTCTATTTGATGGGCCCACGATTTTTACCAAAATAATCGCGATAACGGTTTTTTCAAAAAATCGGCTACTAAACTGGGCCGCTTGAAACCTTCCGCGCGATAACATCGCGATTTTTGTTGCTTTTGGTGCAAAGTAATCTAAGAAAGAAGAAGCAAGGATCTCCACTATGATTTAGACTATCTTCTCATTTAAGTGATTTCCGTTGATGGTATGATGGGAGGCAATGTAGCATCTTGATCGAAGCATGGTAGGAGCTCCTGGTGAATCAGCTCCGGGAAAACCTCTCTGAGAAACATTACTAATGGAAAGCAGTCATCAAGAGCAAGGGTCATCATGGAAACATATTTCTGGGATGTGATGACATATTGATAAAGCAAGCCAAGGGAATGAAGCTCTTCATTCTTGAGAAATTTCTACAGGATGACTCAAGGGAAAAATTATGAGGTATGTATATATTTATATGCTGACATTGGATGCTGTGAAGTCATGACACGTGGTTGCAGGTAATGGAATTCTATACTTAGAAGTATGATCTATGGAGGAGTATCTCTCAATGCACGGACAAATGAAATCAACATAATATGTCCTCATGGAATATGAGGTAGTTGTATATGAACGAGAAACTAGAAAAGTTGTATGTTCCTGGGGATCAAGAATGTGCAGAGAGGAAGAGATCATGAAATGCAACCATGTCAAGAGGCAGTTATCATCCAAAGGCCAAGAAGTTGTGACTAGGAGATCTCTTGGAAAGGTATGTAGACTCTAACGAAAGTCCGGTAAAGAAGAAGACCCTTGGAAAAACATATTGTTAGGAGATGTGTCAATCTGTATGAAGGATGCCGATGCCTATAGGAAGATGTCATGGTGAAAGATCATCACTGAGGTAACTTTTGTTTTAAAAGTTCATATGTATATGTTTATCTGGATGAATTTGTGTAGGGCTGCTAATCATGAGAAAGGATGTATGATCCTGGGAGATGATTCAAAGGAAAGCAGCATGGCACAATAGTGGACTAGATAAGGAAGTTTGATGAATAACTTTCTGACAACTGACATGACTCAGGATGAAAGTGATGGATGATCTGTGCCCTATGAAGCTAAAAGTTGAAGATTCCTCAATATCGAAATCCATGACATCGTGGACATGAATTCTTTATGAGCAGCTAGGTGTCTCACCATTGCTGCTGGAAGTCCCTGGTTAAGAGGGAGCATGATGATAAGTTTCTTACTTGGAAGAAACTTGGTAATTCCTAAGAATGAGCTTAGGTACATTCCTTGTATAAGAATGAGTACATTCCCTTGTGGAATAGGTCCTCCTTGGTTGGGAGGGAGAGATAGACACATCATTCTGGTCTTCACTTGGGAAGACAGAATGGAGGATTGGGTAATCATCTGGCATTCGATACTCTTTGAGAATGTATTAGGGCATTCAAGATAAGAGTAGTCAGGGACTGATATTCTTTGAGGGCTAGCTACCCAAGAGAAGAATAGTCCAAGAAGGTCATACTTTGGGAACACCCAGGTGGAGTATGTACCTTGGAGAGACAATGACGATGGTGTCTATAAGTCATGTGTCTCACCAACATTGTAGCCCATTGTCTCGTTGAGAGATGGGGTTGTTAGTCAAGGCCTTGCACTAGGACAATCATGGTTGATATGATGCTATACAGATGCGATTACCAATCCGATTCTTCTTATGAGATTTTTTAGTTTGAAAGTGACCATGTATTTGTATGAATACCTCCCTAGTTAAGAGGGAGTGCTGAAAAGTGTAACTAGGTTGGTCTTCATATTTACTATGTAATTATGTATTTTGTGTAAAGAAGAAGACAAAAGATAATAAAATGTATTTTGTACTTGCCTCATGGGTTTCATGAGCAAGATTTTATTGTAGGTTATATAGACTTCTTCTTGATGTCTATCTAGTTTTTGTCTTCTTGATAAAAATATAATTTAGTGTCATATGAGGGATCTAGTGCTCCAAGACCTTGTCATAATATCAGTGAAAGAATAAAGCTTATGACAGCCTTCATATATGATGAAAGATCAGCTATAAAAGAAGTGTGATGTCGGCCTACAAACCATAGAATGGCTGGCCTAAATTCCGTGAATCTGTTCCTGTATATATACACCCGTTTTTCATACATTTGTGATAAGCAACTTCGGACAGATTTAGGCTGAAATGCGAAATTCAGAAAGCATCTAATGAAGACGTAAGTTTGTAAAAAGACATATATACTTGATGATATCCCAATGTAATGACGAAAATTTTCGGTGGTCTCAGCTATAATAAAACGTGCAAGCTCTCTCAGAAGAAGTGCGAATGCGCTGAAGATAGATTGCAGATGGCTTTGATTTGATATGCGGATTAAATAGCAACAAATAGTGCAGACCTCTCTGACACAAAAAGGAATTGCTAACCTCTCTGACATAGCAAAAGGAAGTTCGGATCTCTTTGAAGTGACACAACAAAGTGGAAAACAATCCACTGAAATGTAATGCGATCAACTGAAGTGTAGTGCGGTCAATGCAGTCAACTGAAGTGTAATGCGGTCAATGCGGTCACCTGAAGTGTAATGCGGTTACTACTGAAGTATAATACAGTGACCTTTGAAATGTAATCTCTAAAGTGCTATGCAGATTATAATAAGAAGCATAAATGCGGATTTCCTGAAAGAAGATATGTGGATATTATGTGCGGATATTATATGGAGAAATGTGTGAATACTATAATATGAATAACTGAAGTCTAATGTGGTGTATATCTGCATAAAGAGCAAGTAGATGAAAGGAAGGTAAATCAGAGATTTACCTTCCTATTTTCAGCTGTCAAAAGAAAGTGATCTACATATAGAAGTAGTAGAAGCAATGTCTTGATAAGCCTAAAGACTAAACCAAGGTAAATATAAGTAGAGACTGAGTTCTCTAAATGTTGAAGCAAATCAGTGTAAGACGATGTAAATATAAAGGATTGGCATTGGTAGCAGTCAAAGAAGCAATGGTGACATCTTGGAAGCATTTATAAGTCAAGAGTCTAAGTCCTAGTCATTGTACTTGTCATTTGAAGATCTATAAGAAGAATTCTTTGCGAGTTTTCCTCTCTAAGAGGGAGAGGTTTTGCCTTGGCTCTAGGAGCCTAAGTTTGTGTCTTGTTTATTTGGTAATTGACTTGATGAAAGACTAAACAAGATAACGAAGAGAAGACTTAAGTAACTCAAGTAAGCTCACAAGTAATTATCAAAAAGAGAATTTGTATTAATCTCCAGCCCTCCAAATTCTCAACAAGTGGGTCCCCTTGCTCTTCTCCGAATTTTGGCCAATTCTGACGGTGGAATCTCCCGGTGCCTCAAGCCTTAGATCTAGGACCAAGTTTTTCCCTGTGTTTCCCGAGGATAGCACCTGGCAGGATCAATTTGACCTTTTGAAATAAACATTCTTGTTTGATACTTCCCCCTCACCTTGTCCAGGATAGGAGCATCATTGGTTGCTATATTCCATGTTTGAACTTGGGCTGGCTCCACTTGGTCCCGTGTGATCCCATTTCTCGTTAAAGATTATTCATCAAGGACTATTTGGGAATCCAAGTTTTCATAGGATTTTAGGGATCAGGAAGTACCTCTACAAGTTGTACTCTTCATCCTCGCTCTCCAATCCTCACACCTCTTCCCCTAGAAGATAAAGCCCCTCGCTTAAAAGGCAAGTGAGTCTCACTCTTTATTCTATCCTAGGGAACGAGTTTCCGGGGTCACTTCATACCTATTCATTGACATATCCCTCATAAGTGGCTTCCCAAAACATCGAGACTCCTCCCGTCTGTGAAAATCCGTAAAGAGCAGAGAGACTTCGCTGTGGTGACAGTGGGCTGTGTCTCCATCATTGTCCTTGACCTAGCAGTTTCCCGTATAGGAACCCCTCTTAGGTGTTCTGCTAGTTTGAGTGGTAACATTTCTGGCGCTGTTGCTGGGGACGAGACGTGTGTCTGGTTCTCCAAACGACAATATTGATATATCAGTCTTGGCGACTCCATTGGAAGAACGAAGCCCTAGTTCTTCATTGATCTCTGAGGTCAATGCTTGTGGGGTGAAGCAAGCATTTGTCAAGGCAATTTCATTTACCCTGGCGACTCCCATGTCATCAAGGACCCAACAACATGTTGACCGCATATTTTCCCGCCATAGATATGACAGGAATCCCGAGATATCCCTCATCGAAATCCTTGAAGAATATGCCAACATTTGATGGGGATCCACATTCCACAACTAATCATGTGGTAAGGTTCATGAGGTATATTTCAAAACAAAATATAAGTCAACCTTGTGAAAAAATGGAATTGTTTGTCCTATCCATTGCCCCCCATACCGTTTGGCTTGAGTTATGTAGACCTAAAAGCATTCCTTCTCTTCAAATGTTGACTACACACTTCTTGTTGCATGAAGGACCGGGTTTCCAATCTCACGAAGACATATGCCAAATGTTGGATGTGACCCTTCAAGAGCAAGATGTCATTGAATGTGTTTTTGGGCTTGAGAAAGAGTATCCTGACCCTTCTCCAAATCATCAAGATCAAGTCATTAATGTATACCTTGAGGATAGTACCGAAAAAGAGACATATAAATTTGAAATCATATCCCCTAAGCATAATGAAGAAGATATCGACCCTGAGAGCCCTCAGGTGTTGAAAGAATGGATGATGGAATATGAGGAGTCTTGCAGGAAGTTGATGGCTACATATAACTCGCAAGAGATTTTCTCATACTATTAGAAGCAACCAGACAAGCTCCGTAGTATGAAGTATGACTATAAAAAGAGTCCTACTGATGACCTTCTGCTGGAAGCATTCCGTCAGAATCATTTAGTAAATACCTTGGACATCATTCTTCGAGAACGAATAGAGGAGGACAAGTCTTCCTTATCTAGAGAAGAGAATGAATGGCATCCTAGCCAACATGAAGTGTACAGTGAAGAATGGGAGGATGTTGAGGAGGATCATGATAGTCAAATAAGTGAAGAATCTATGAGTGAGTTTTGGACTGTTTATTGGGGAATTGGGTATGACTATAAAAATGAAGATCCCATGGTCTCTCAAATCCATAAGAATGAGCTCAGGAAAGAAGAAGGTGCTCCGACCCTTCTGATCAACATTATTGACCCTTATGAAGTGCTTCTTGGTGATTGGAAGGGTCTCTTCTTTATGTTCCAAGATGATTCAATCAAAGAAGAGCCTTCCAAAATTGTGGGCAATTTTGATGACTCTAATGTAAAGGAAGTTGAGGAAGGAGCTCTCTTTAGCCATGCCACCGATAAGGGTTTTTCTTCATGTTTGAGCATCCAACCCCTTGTCATCATTCTGCCTCGGAAATGGATGTTTGTGATCAAGTTTGTTCCCCTAGCTTTGATGAAGAGTTGGTTTCCTCTTCAGAAAAACAAGAATCATGGTTTTTCCCCAAATACAATGATGAGTCCACTTGTTTTCCCAATGACCAAAACAATATCGTCCTAAATATCTCTAGGTCATTTACTCCTTACCCTAAGGATGATAAGCCCGAGATAGTTCTTCATCAAAGATTCATGTACCTGATCATTGACATTTCCATCCCCTGTTAGAGGACCAAATTCAATCCTCTCGGTTGGTGTCTTTTTTTTTCTTCTTCCAAGATTCCTTTCTATGGCATATGGGTCTCTTGTTTTCCCACCTCCTGCCCTCGTAGCCCCTCATATTATTATTCCCATTTGTTTTTTTGGTTCCATTTCAAAAATAATCACGAAAACATGCATTCTTGTATTAATCGATTGATATGTTGGTTCCATTGGATCTATGATTACACCTAGCACTTGATATTGTATATTATGCATATTAGAGTAGGATGCATTGCATGTTGATTTTCCGCATTAAAAATAATGTCATATGATATTTCTCATGATAGATTAGATGCATTCAAAATAAATTTGCATACTTGTTTATTTTCTAGTTGGTTTTATGGGCTGACATTAAGCATGGGTGATCATTAGACACCGTGAAAAACATGATACCCTGTGAGTTTGGTCATTGACATGTGTAGAACGGTGACCAAGAGATTGTTGGAGTTCTCATGACCTCTCGTTTGAGTAACTTTGCTCACTTCTTTGAGAGATAACGTCTCAGTTGGAGCTAGATGTTACCCACCACTTCGTGGGTGATATCCCTAGGAATTTTTTTTCTCAATGATAGACCTCAACCGACAACCAACAACCCCTTGCAGCCCTCAGCTAGCTCATTGTGCCATTTCTCTGCCACCTGAGCCAGCCATGTGGTCTCTCACCCATTTGTATTGATCGTATGTTTGAAGGTGGGCCTCTCAAACCTAAAGCTATGTCTTGCTATTTGGTAATTGAGTATTGGGTTTACTTATCATGGACACTTTTGAACATGGATTGATGGGGGGATTCGGTGGAAAGATTGGACTTCCTTTGTGCTCATGTCCCCTTGACCTCTTTTGGGTGTTACCCTTGTACTTTAGTCTAGTGAGATCTCCTTTACTGACCATTTGGTTTTAGGGTGGTCACCCTTGGGAATTCCCGACTTTGGTTGTGTGGCACTCCCATATCCACCTACATTACCCCTATTTCTGCTCACTATAACCATATTCATCACATCTCTCACCTGAGTCCACATTCCCGCATTGGGTCCACATAGGGTTGGCCTCCCCTCTCCCATGCCCCCACCTTTGGTCAGGCCTGGAATGATGCCTTGGAGGTTGAAGCAAATAAAAAAGAAAAGAAAAAGTGAACATGACCACATTCAATAGGAAAATGTACCATAAAATGCAAAAGAGGGTAGGGACAAAAATATATAGCACGTGGGCAAAAGCCAATACATGAGCGCTACCACATTCCCATGGACATCACCCTTGTTCCATAGGCCTTAGATGAACTTCCTTTATTATTCAGGAACCCATGACTGTCCCAACCCTTGGAGGGCAATGAACTGCCCTACCAAATCTGGGGTATTTACTGCTATATCCGACACATCATGCTCTTGTCCTGTGAGCCTCGAATAGTTTATTGAAGAAAAATTGTTAAAGGCGAAAGGCATATAACGCAGGGGTGAAAAATCAAGGCCGGGGCACCTCATGTACCACGATTGGTCCCTACTTCACATATTGTACCTAGGTGTGGGCTTCCCTTATTCTTATCTACCTCTATGCCCCAATATGTGGCCTAGGATTGCCCCTATCATTTCCTACTCCATTTCACATCTTGACCATATGCCACCACCATTTGAGGGATGGACCTTGGACATACTATCCCCTCTAAAGTGTGAAACCACCTAGTAAGGTACTTGGCTACCACCCTTTGGAGCATGGAGACATTAGCACATCCCAAAGCCCACTAGGGAAGGGCAGGCCATTATGAAGTGTCCACTAGTTGCCCATGATTTTGTAAGCTCTTTTACTTGATTACTCTAATGACTTGTTGTAGCCCAGAGGCTAGGGGATGCATTAGATCTTATATAGGATCGCAAGTGGTGTCCATTTTAGGTTTGGTCTGATATCTGGTCTAATACTCCAAAAGGCTATATTGAAACATATAGGGTGTGTGTTCGAGAGCCATGAGCCTCCACAACAATAGATAACTATTTATGGATCCCTTTGAATGATCGAAAGGTTGCTAAGAATCCACTTGGACGAGGAAGATGCATCATGCCCGGCCCCGGCCCACAAGTGCACCACACACTTGGAGGTTGCCTAGGGCTTGTACGAGGACACGACAACATTTATTCTCGCTGTCCCCGGAAGGCCTTCATAGAGCATCTACGAGCGTCTTCGACTCATTTGAGAGTCCCATGAGGACATTTGTGTGTCCCCATATCACAAGGAGCACCAAGGAGTTTATTGTTTAGAGAAGAGAAGAACCCCATGTGGTCCTCACCCATACTCGTGATCGTACGTTTGAAGGTGGGCCTCCTGAACCTAAAGGTATGTCTTGTCATTTGGTAATTGAGTATTGGGTTTACTTATCATGGACACTTCTAGGCATGGATTGATGGGGGGATTCGGCGGAAAGAGTGGGCTTAGTTTGTGCTTATGTCCCCAGGACCTATTTGGGATGTTACCTTTGGATTGTAGTCCTGTGGGACCTCCTTTACTGACCATTTGGTTTTAGGGTGGTACTACTTGGGAAACCTCCACTTAGTTGCATGGTCCCACTCCCATATACACCTACATTACCCCTATTTTTGCTCAATATAACCCTATTCATCACGTCTCCCACCTGGGTCTAGATTCTCGCACTGGGTCCACATAGGGTTGGGCTCCCCTCTCCCATGCCCCCCACCTTGGGTCAGGCTTGGAGTGATGCCTTGGAGGTTGAAGCAAATAAAAAAGAAAAGAAAAAGCAAAGATGGCCACATTCAACAGGAAAATGTACCATAAAATGCAAAAGATGGCCGGGACAAAAATATATAGCACGTGGGAAAAAATAATAGATGAGCACTACCCCATTCCCATGGCCATCACCCTGGTTCCATAGGCCCTAGATGAGCCTCCTTTATCATTCAAGAACCCATGATTGTCCCAACCCCTAGAGGGCAATGAACTACCCTACCAAATCCGAGGTATTTATTGCTATATTCGACACATCATGCTCTTGTCCTTTGAGCCCCGAGCAATTTATTGAAGAAAACTCATAAAAGGCAAAAGGCATATAGCGAAGGGTGGAAAAATCAAGGTCGGGGCACCTCATGTACCGTGATTGCTCCCTCCTACACATTATGTACCCAAGTGCGGGCTTCCCTTATTCTTACTTACCCCTATGCCTCAATATGTGGCCTGGGATTGCCCTTATCATCTCTTACTCCATTTCACATCTTGATCATATGCCACCTCCATTTGAGGGATGGACCTTGGACATACTATCCCCTCTAAAGTGTGAAACCACCTAATAAAGCACTTGGCTACCCCCCTTTGGACCCTGGAGACATTAGTAATCCCAAAGCCCACTATGGAAGGGCAGGCCATTATGAAGTGTCCACTTGTTGCCCATGATTTGTAAGCTCTTTTATTCGATTACTCTAATGACTTGTTGTACTGGAAGGCTAGGGGACACATTGGATGTTATACAAGATTGCAAGTGGTGTCCATTTTGGGTTTGGTCTCCCTATACGGTATCCTAATCCTCGAGAGGGCTACATTGGCACATATATGGTTGTGTGTTGAGAGCCATGGGGCTCCACAACAGTAGAAAATGCTTTATGGATCCCTTTGGATGATTAGAGATTGCTAGAGATCCACTCTTGAACGAGGAAGATGCATCATGCCCAACTGACCCCACAGGTGCACCACACTCTTGGAGGGTGCTCCAGGGCTTGTACGAGGACACGACAACATTTATTCCATCATCTGAGCCTTCACAGAGCATCTACATGCATCTTCGACTCATTTGGAGACCCATGAGGTCATGTTTGTGTGTCCCCATATCCACAAGGAGCACCACGGAGTTTGTGTTTAGAGAAGAAGAACCCCCCCCCCCCATGTGGTCCCTCACCCTTGTATTGATCGTACGTTTGAAAGTGGGGCCTCTCAAACCTAAAGGTATGTCTTGTCATTTGGTAATTGAGTATTGGGTTTACTTATCATGGACACTTTTAAACATGGATTGATGGGGGTATTCGGCAGAAAAAGTGGACTTAGTTTGTGCTTATGTCCCCTTGACCTCCTTTGGATGTTACCCTTGCACTTTAGTCCAGTGGGATCTCCTTTACTGACCATTGGGTTTTAGGGTGGTTCTCCTTCGAAAACCCCGACTTTGGTTACGTGGTCCCGCTACCATATCCACCTACATCACCCTTCTCCCACTCACTATAACCCTATTCATCACATTGTCCACCAGATTGGGTCCACATAGGGTTGGCCTCCCCTCTCCCATGCCCCCACCTTTGGTCAGGCCTGGAATGATGCCTTGGAGGTTGAAGCAAATAAAAAAGAAAAGAAAAAGTGAACATGACCACATTCAATAGGAAAATGTACCATAAAATGCAAAAGAGGGTAGGGACAAAAATATATAGCACGTGGGCAAAAGCCAATACATGAGCGCTACCACATTCCCATGGACATCACCCTTGTTCCATAGGCCTTAGATGAACTTCCTTTATTATTCAGGAACCCATGACTGTCCCAACCCTTGGAGGGCAATGAACTGCCCTACCAAATCTGGGGTATTTACTGCTATATCCGACACATCATGCTCTTGTCCTGTGAGCCTCGAATAGTTTATTGAAGAAAAATTGTTAAAGGCGAAAGGCATATAACGCAGGGGTGAAAAATCAAGGCCGGGGCACCTCATGTACCACGATTGGTCCCTACTTCACATATTGTACCTAGGTGTGGGCTTCCCTTATTCTTATCTACCTCTATGCCCCAATATGTGGCCTAGGATTGCCCCTATCATTTCCTACTCCATTTCACATCTTGACCATATGCCACCACCATTTGAGGGATGGACCTTGGACATACTATCCCCTCTAAAGTGTGAAACCACCTAGTAAGGTACTTGGCTACCACCCTTTGGAGCATGGAGACATTAGCACATCCCAAAGCCCACTATGGAAGGGCAGGCCATTATGAAGTGTCCACTAGTTGCCCATGATTTTGTAAGCTCTTTTATTCGATTACTCTAATGACTTGTTGTAACTAAAGGCTAGGGGACACACTGGATCTTGTACAGGATCGCAGGTGGTGTCCATTTTGGGTTTGGTCTCCCTATACAGGGTCCTAATAGTCGAGAGGGTTATATTGAAACATATAGGGTGTGTGTCGAGATCCATGAGCCTCCACAACAGTAGATAACTATTTATGGATCTCTTTGAATGATCAAAGGTTGCTAGAGATCCACTCTTGGACGAGGAAGATGCATCATGCCCAGCTAACCCCACAGGTGCACCACACACTCGGAGGTTGCCCCAAGGCTTGTACGAGGACATGACAACATTTATTCCAACATTTGAGCCTTCACAGAGCATCTACAGGCGTCTTCGACTCATTTGGAGACCCATGAGGACATTTGTGTGTCCCCATATCCACAAGGAGCACCACAGGTTTATTGTTTAGTGAAGAAGACCCTCCCCCCCCTTGTCCAACACTTTTGATGGGTCTCGCGCATTATTATGGCACTCATGGACCCCAGTATGCCTCCTAGAATGTCGTACGACATCAGTTGACCTCTTGTGAGGCTTATTATTCCATGTATGAGCTAGTTTGGTGGGCTTGTCACTAAAAGTTAGGGTTACATGCACATTTTTTACGTTTAGGGGCTAATGTAGGCCCATAGGCTAATTCGAACTCCTAAAAGGTGTATAAATAGGAGTTGGTTCCATTCATTTGTATCATCACTTGTTTTGGGATCTCTCTCTCTTAAGAGAAACTCACATTTTTTCCTTGGTGGAGATTTTTGGATAATGGATGAATTTTGATGTATGGATTTGGGGTTATTTCTATCTTGGAGCTTCTTATGTGCAAATTGATGTCAGTTGGTGTTAATTTTAGGTAACCATGGTATGTTATATGCTTAGAGCAGTTTACTTCAATCTTTCTTCTTATTAGCTTGATTCAATTTTAGATTAACTATCACATAATCATTGAAAGTAAATTCTTATAGAACATAAAATAAATCGACATAAGACAAGCCAACACAAGAGACAAGAATTTGTAATTCTTCTTATTCAACAAAGATAGAGAGAAATGTATTTTACAACAGTGAACAGGATGCCCTAGCCGGCAAAGGCTTTGTTGGAAAAACCAACCCTTTCAACCTCCAATTAGGTTCAGTCAAACATGGTCAAACTTGGCCTTCCTTCAAAGTCAAACTCACCCCAAAAATTAGTCCACAAAACTGTCAAATCAGCAGTCAAAGTCTGCGGTCAAACCAGTCAACGCTGCAGTCAACTTTGTGGTCAACGCTGCAATAAATGTTGTAGTCAAAGGTCAACGTTTGACCTCGGTATTTGTACCTCCAACTGCGGCCTTCCAAGATCAAATTTTCTGAGCTAAAAACACAGCCAAACAAGAAGGTTTAACCCACAGTCAACGTTGGTCAACACTCCAGAAAAAGCCCTAAAACAGTTCGCAATTTCTAGCTACCTGTTTCACACGTGTGGAGGAGAGAGAAGCCTCTTCAAGGTTGTACGAAGATGAGAGAGAGATGTGTGAGATGAGTTCATGTCTCTCCAATTTATATCCATGATTGGGGGTGAGTGACACATCTGTTGGGGCTTGTGACCCTACATTTATAATTCTAGCCGACCTTGACAATTTGCACGTGTGGAAAATAAATTCAAAATATAAGTTATGCTCATCCAAACAAGATGATCTTTAGATCAATCTTTCACCTCTCCAAAAGAGGAATCCAACAAAAATATCATCTCCATCATATGAGCAATGCAACATGGAGTTTGGACCTAGGTGCCCAAAAATTAACACTCCCTCTCAACTAGGGAGAACTCGATCTGTCCACTTGTGCAATCCTGTCATCCAGTACCATCATGTACTATCATCATCATGTAATCCCGTGTCTTGCTGTAACTGCTTTGTTGGCTCTTCTCTGCTATAGAAGAAATAAGGCGAACGAGAGTGAGTCACAAAGACATCACTTTCCACTGACCTGAAGTCAGTCTAGAGGTAAATCCTCAACCAGACTCAAGAGTGAGTCACAAACTGACCCAAAGTCAGTTTAGAGGTAAGAACCTCATCCAGACTTGATCCCAGATCAGGTTGTTGGACACATCCCATCCTAGACATAGAGAGTACGGCAATCCCCGATGCGTCCATTAGTCATGCTATCGGTCTCTATCCTCATTTTCCAACTCATTTGCCAAATGAGAGGTACTTCCCATGAGTCCCAGACTCTGTGGGTAGGATGCATGTGGGGCATATATCAAAGAGAGGGTGAACCAACTCAATATCATAAACAGTGCAGAAGAAGCACACCAATAAGGTAAGGCAGACCTCGCCCTATGGTTTCTTATGGCTCCAAGAAGCTATCCCCAAGCCCCCTGGAGCTCCTAGAGCTCATAGTCTAACTCAGGCGGGACCCTCAGAATAGGGTCTGTCCACAATACCAAGCTTCTCACGGAAGGTTAAGAATTTGACCTTCCCCAGGGGCTTTGTGAGAATATCTGCGACCTGCTCATCAGTCCCAATGTGATGGAGCCTTACGACGCCTCACTGTACCATGTCCCAGACAAAGTGGTACCTAATATCTGTATGCTTGGATCGGTCGTGGAACACGGGATTCTCAGAAAGACGAATCCCACTTTGGTTATCGCAAAGGATAACGGTGGTATCCAACACATGTCCAAACAACTCACTGAAGAGCTTTCTCAACCAAATAGCTTCACAACAAGCCATACTTGCTACAATGTATTCGGCCTTAGCGGTGCTTAAAGCAACCGATTTCTGCTTCCTGCTCATCCAAGATATCGAAGCAGAACCTAGAGTGAAGCAACATCCAGATGTGCTCTTACGATCCACCACACTTCCTGCCCAATCGACATCGGTATATCCATGGAGCCTCATATTCCCGGCAGTGTATCTCAGCCCATGGTTGATTGTGCCCCGAAGATATCTCAAGGGATTCTTGGCACCAATGCAGTGAATGTGATGAGGCTCGACCATGTATTGACTCAACGTGTTCATTGCAAAACACATGTCCGGATGTGAGTTTACTAAGAACATCAAGGTGCCTACGAGTTGACGATACTCGGTGGGATTTCCCAACTCAGCCCAACAACACTTCCACACAACGTCTTAAAGTTGAGTTCCATCAGAGTAGTCACGGACTTGCAGTTCACCATCCCAAATCTCTCTAGCAGCTTCATGACATATTTTCCTTTAGAAAGGAAAATCTCACTTGGCTTTTGCCAGACCTCCAAGCCTAGGAAATAGTGCATCAGTCCTGGTCCTTCATCTCGAACTCGGAAGCTAGCTCCCTCTTACTTTGATGAATGAGAGGGTTAGCACTTGTTAGGAAGAGATCGTCCACATAGAGAACCAGAATGAGAGGCTTGTCATTATCAACCTTAGAGTAAAGGTTTGGATCAACATCACATCGAGTAAAGCCCAACTTCATACCAAGCCCTGGGGGCTTGCTTCAACCCATAGAGGGCTTTTTTTAATGTGTCTCTATCTTGGACTTCGAACCCCAAAGGTTGTTCCACATAGACCTCTTACTTGATTGAACCATGTAAAAAGGCAATCTTCACATCTATCTGATGGAGACTCCATCCTTGCGTTGCAGCAAGAGAAATGATTGATCGGATGGTGGTATAGGGTAACAGGTGCAAATATATCATCATGATCTATGCCTTCCTTTTCAGAGAAGCCTCGGGCAACAAATATTGCCTTGTACTTTTCAGCACTTCCATCGGCTCCATGCTTAATCTTGAAGAGCCATTTTGAGGTGACAACAGATTTGTCCTTCGGTCTAGGGACCACATCCCAGACATCATTCTGCATGATTGACTCATATTCCTCGTGCATAGCATCCTTCCAAACTTGATGCTTTATGACTTCTTCAAAAGTTCCAGGCTCAAATTGTACAATAGTACTGATGGCTGCTAGGTACCCTTGGTACCTATTCGGCTTCTTACTTTCAGGAAATGTTCCCCTTGGAGCAATATGTCCCTCATCATCTTCGAGAGTGTCCCTAAGCCATGAAGGTTTTCTTTTATTTGAAGAAGGTGGATCTATAGGATCCATGGATCGTTCAACATCGGGCATCGGTTCATCCTTCGGTTCTTCTTGCCTTCCAACTTGTTCTTCTTTGTTGTCTTCCTTTGAGATAGGAAGATCCCTTACTTTCACGAGGGCAACATCTTTGTCGAAGGTGACATCATGGCATATCTCCACTTCTCTTTGACCAGGCACATATATTCTATATGCCTTCGAGGTTTCACTATAGTCCACAAACGTTCCCTTCTTCCCAGAAGCATCCAACTTGCTCCTCTTTTCTTTCGGCACCTGAAAATAAATGGGACTTCTAAAAACTCTAAAATGAGAGACATCAGTTTTCTTACCGGAGAAGACTTCTTCGGGAGTTTTGGAGTCCAATGCAGAATGTGGGCATCTATTTTGAACATACACAATGGTGTTGGCAACTTCTCCCCATAAAAACTTCAGAAGACCTTGGTCATAAAGCATGGCACAGAACCTTCTCCCATAGCCCCATAGAAACTTTGGAAGACCTTGGTCATAAAGCTTGGCACTAGCAACTTCCAAAATGGTTCTATTCTTCCTTTCAGCAACACCATTTTGTTCGTGAGTGTACACAGTGGTGGTCTCCCTCTTAATGTCAGCTTCCCTGCAATAGTCATTAAATTCATTCGACTCATACTCAGTTCCATTATTGGTCCTCAAAATTTTGATCTTCTTCCCTCTTTGATTTTCAACCAAGGCCTTGAACGTGCGGAACCACTTGAATGTTTCGTCCTTCTTCTTCAAGAATTATATCCAAGTTTTGCGGGAGAAGTCATCCATAAAGGTGATATAATATAAGCATCCTCCCAAGGATGTTACGGGCAACATACCAGATAGATTAGAATGTATCAAATGTAAAATATTAGATGTCTTCGTGACACTTGAGGGGAATGGTCCCCTTGTATGCTTTCCTTCGGCACAACCCTGACATAAAACTTCATGATCATCTTTGAAATCAAGCATTCGTGTCACCACCTTCCTTGCTTCAGGAAGGGCTTTGTAATGAAGATGTGTAAACCTTTGGTGCCTTAGCTTAGATTGAAGAGTTGTGTCACATGTCATGGCCCCTAACGGACTTCCTCCAACCTGATAGAGTGTTTCAACCCTGAACCCAAGAGTGAATGCTTCTTTGAAGTTCCTCTTCCAAATGCGTACCTTTCCATCGATGAATGCCACCTTGGATCCTTTGTCTTCCATTGCCGAGATAGACACTAGATTCTTCTTCAAGTCAGGTGTGTACAACACATCTTGCAAATGGAGGACTTGACCTTGATTTAGATGAAGGGTCACAGTCCCTATCCCTTTCATGGGATATGTGGCATTGTCTCCAAGGATAATCTCCAAATTAGTATCCTTTTCAATCAAATCAGAGAGGGCTTCCTTATATCCAGTGAAGTGCCTTGAGGCACCATTATCAATCAACCAATTGTCTAGGGTGTCGGAAGGAGATGCAACAGAGAGGGCAGATATAAGAATATATTCATTTTTCTTATCAACAACATTAGAGTCATCATACCTGGATTTTCTTTACCTCTTGAAAGGTTGACCATTTCCATTCCCATTTCGATCAGAGGGAGCCTTCCTTTTTCCTTTGAACCTGTTGTTCCTTTGATTCCCATTCCCCTTGAAGTTGTTGTTGTAATCATCTCCGGAAGAGTCCCTTCTATTGGAACACTCTCTTGCATAGTGACCAAATTTGTTACAAGTGTAACATCTTCCTTTTCTTCCTTTGGGACCCGCCCTTCTATGATTTTGATTTCTCGAACCAACATTGTTCCTCTTCTTTGCATGAGCAGTGAAGGCAGTAGGGTCACTTCCATTCCCATTAGAGGGATGGTCTCTCTCCATCATCCTTGTCTCCTCTTGAGTGCATCTCATCAACAATTCATCAAAATCAGGAATTGTATTATTATTGAGAATAGTAGTATTGAATACATACCATGCCTGGGGCAGTCCTCCAAGAGCAATGAGAGTGAGCTCTCGGTCAACTATGGCTTCTCCAATAGCTAAGAGATCATTCTTGATTTTGGTGATCCTCATGAAATATGATTGGATGGATTCTCCCTTGCCCATCTTGATCTCCTTCAACTTGTTCTTCAAAAATAGAATTCCCCGAGCGTCATAGACTGCTAGCACCACAGGCTGAGCCAGATCTATGCTCTGATACCACTGTAATATCCCCAAAGGGAAATAACCAGTAATACACAGAAATATGCCAGACAGATATACAAAACAAAATGCTGGAACCAGATCATGAAACAAGTACCCATAGAATGCCAGAACACTAAGCCATTTTATTAATCTGAGAATACATATATAGGAGTACAAGATAATCAGAATGAGTGCACCTATCCTTGCCCTAGGCAAGTGGAGACCCTCTCAGAACAAATAATGGCTGCAAAAAGGGACAGCGTCCTAGCTGGCTGAAGAATCTGCTATGAAGAACTACTGCTGCAACACACTGGAACTATGAGCTAGAACTAGAAAGATGGTTGATCTCAATCCTCCAGATAAACCCCAGAAAATGTGAAGCTGATGCTCCACCACCAATCAAGCCCTCACCAGTGAAAACGCTGTCTCTGCTAGTGACAGCGCAGAAGACAGATGAGACGCTGGCAAGAAGGGGTGAATCCAACCACAAGTCCTCCAGATGAGATGACCAACTCCTCAGGGCTGGAAACACTGAAAAACGCTGCCAAAACCCCACACAAAGACCCTGCTCATCAGATCTGCGTCCTCCCTGACTGGATCTGCGTCCTCTCTGCCCAGATTTGCGTCCTCTCTGCCTGGATCTGCTGGATCTGAGTCCTCCCTATCCAGATCTGCGTCCTATCTCTCCAGATCTGCGTCCTCCAGGGCTAGATCTGCTAGATCTGCGTCCTCCCTGTCCAGATCTGAGACTCTCCTACCTGGATCTGCTGGATCTGTGTCCTCTCTGCCCAGATCTGCGTCCTATCTCTCCAGATCTGCGTCCTCCAGAGCTAGATCTGCTGGATCTGCGTCCTCCCTGTCCAGATCTGAGTCTCTCCTACCTGGATCTGCTGGATCTGCGTCCTCTCTATCCAGATCTGCGTCCTATCTCTCTGGATCTGCGCAGTCTCAAGAAGGGGGTATCTCCTCTGCCAAATCTCCACCAGAAACTACTGCAAATTACCACTGAAACTGAAGGATGATGCTCAGAAAATAACCTTACCAGGGCAGGCACTCGAAGTCCCCCGAGGCTAAGGGTGAGATCTCCGACCGGAGACACTCAGTTTGCACTAAACAGTGCCGCAGACCGACTAAACAACCGGCGTGCTGAAGTAGACAGAAGTCTAGCTCTCAATATCAATATCAAATCATCAATGCCAAAATGAGGTGAGAACCCCACCTTTTATAGTGCTAAACTCCCTCCAAAACCTTGACTGCATCCTTCACTCTCCTTGGCCTGCGCAGTTAACCTTGGGTCAGCGTGAGGCCTCCCCTCATACTCATGTGGACCCCCAAGGCCCCCTCTTTAAGTTATAACGTCAATCAACTAGGAAAAAACACTTTATTTTATAAAGTGAGGTGACCCCTCTTATTTCTCACTTTATTTATTATTTCTAGCTAAAGCGGAAAAATTAAACAAAAATGAAATATTCCAATTAGCAAAGCTAATTGGGAATATTACAATATATATTATTACAATTTTTAAAAAAAAAATTATTAATTTAATTAATTAATTAATTTCAAGAAAAAAAAACCCTAGTTTCAAGGCAACATTACGAGAGAATTCTACAAGATAAGGTACTCTACATGAGATGAATGACATATGCCAAGATCATAATCACAAAGTGAAGAAATCATTAGTAATATACGCCAACTTATAAGCGAAGATGGATAAATCATTAGTAATATAGCTTTGAGGACAAAACTTTTGAAGGAAAGGGCAATGTTATGAATATAATTCATAAAAAATAGTATAAATAGAATAAATATAATTATTAATAGTCAAATAAGGATTATGTAAGTAGTCATTAAATTAGTGAAAGGGCATGTCTAAAAGACATGCCCAATCATGAAAGGCCACCTGCGTGGGTATATAAGCAGGGCCTCATTGTAACATTCTATCATCTCATACACGTTTTATATATAATAAATTATTATTACGAATACCTCTTGTGTATTTTACAATTAAGTCAACAAGCCTACAACTTTGTTGCTCCATTAACAATTAGAAGAAATAATATATGTTGTTGCAATAGGATTCGGGTTTCCGAATTTTCACATGTCGGAACTGTAACGATTCCATTAGCGGTTCCTCGAGATGAAACACAGTTCCCGCATAGTTCTGAAAACCGCTCACATGGTTCTGCAAGTGACTTTTTTCATATTTTTTTCTTGACCTATGGTTTAAGTGGGACCTAGGGTGAGTTAGGGGAGAGGGAGGATGACGTTAAAAGGCCTCTTCCCCCTCTCCTATCCTCATTCTTCCATCTTTTGATTGACCTTGGAGAAGAGACCGTAGAGAAGAGAGGAGATAATTGTTGGAAAATGTAACTAGGTTCGGTCTTCACAATGATCTTTATACTTATGTCCTTGTATATTTTACGTGAAAGAAAAAAGAAAATAAAAAAGAATGATGACTAAACGTCAAAATTGGTCCCTCGAAAAGAGGAATCTAGTCCCATGGTTGGAATTTGTCACTGAGCTACCCAAATTAACAGAAAGAGGCCTAATACCTAGCGAAGAAAAGAGAAAGAAGATAAAAGCAATTTTCATCTGTTTTGGGCAAAATTCCTCCACACATATGAAGCAAGGACATTATCTTGCAGTAGAGAATATCAAATTGCAATCACTCCTTCAAAGCCAAAGTTTTAGGTCAAAGAAGGTCTACTTAGCAAGCTGAGTTGCCAAGAAGGTCAAGCAAAGTCAAAAGGAGAAAAAATTCTCCATATCCAAGCCACACGTATGACCTAGGGTTTCCGCAGAAGAAGCCGAAATTGCAAGTCTGCAACAGCTAGCCGAAATTCTGAGTTAAGGGCCGAAATCTGAACTTTGAGCAACATTGACTTGGAGAAATATAAATTCATCAATGAGAAGCTTTGACTTGGTCTTGGAGGGGTTATTGTTCAAGGGTCTAGGCCTTAGAATTCGTCAATTGGAGATTCTATAAGAAGAAGAATTCTCGTGGGTTTTCCTCTCAAGCTTGGAGAGGTTTTGGCCCTAGTTGATCACATATATCTTGTGTCCTTTCTCTCACTATTCTTTATGGTTTGTTAGTTGTTTGATGAAGAAAACACTAATAATAATCAAGTGAAAATATGAAGCTAATCTAAAGAAGTAAAATTACACCACAAACAGTTATTAAAGAAGAGAAATCATATACACTTGTTGCCCCTAGATTTCTCAACAGGGGCTATGACCAAAGGTTGTTCCTGCAACAATTTCTCTCTGAAAAAAATCTAGATTTGAGTCATTTCTTAAGTGGTTGCATTGTGCAACTCCTAGATACCTGAATGCCTGGATACCTTATGCATCTGGAATAGGTCCAGATATGTTGGATGCCCAAATGAATCTGGGATCAGCTTCATACATAGTAAATGTGTCAGGCCCATATGCCCAAATATGTCGAATATATGGATGAGTCAAGATAATCGACCTCTACTTAGTATATGCACCAGTCTCAGATGCTTGAATTGCTTCACGATTGAACCTGTGTTGAAAGTCGTATCTAAATAATCCCCTTATCTGGTCCTTTGATAAAGAAGCATGTTGTGTGCACCTCTGGACCATTGAATGCCTAGATCGTGTTCTACCTTTGAACTTCAAAACAAGGAAAACGTTGAAATCTATTAACACTACAAAGCTTCACAAAACAGCTTCCTAGCGTGAATTCTAAGGTAGGCCATATCACATCCATGCCACTCCCTGCCACGTATCATGCCACATCATCGCCACAAGTCACTCAAAAGGGCCACTTGGCCACCCAAAAAGTCAAAATCTACCTGCAATGCCATCACCTTGCCATTTCACAACCACCTATCGCCACTTGTATCCCACCTCATGAGGATCCACCAGGATGCCACTTATGTCGCCTACCGCTCATCGCCCATTCTTTTGTGCGCACATCATTTAGGCAGAGTGGTCTAATAAGTGCTCGAGCTCTTGCTACCATCTCCTTGGTGACAAGGCATTATGACCAGCACCTTGTTGGCTACTGCTTACCGCCCGGTGCCCATTCTGTTGTGTGGACATCAATTGGATCAGGCGGTTAGATAGGCGCATAGGTGCTCGCCGCCAGCTCCTTGAACATAGTTACCGATCAAATAGGAAAGTGACCTAGTACCTACTTTTTTGAGGTAGCAAAAAAAAACCGATTTTGAAAAGTGGTGATGCAGAATCACCCTTTTTTTTGGAGCATATTTGACACTCTAAATTTTTTTATTTATGAAGTATGAACATTTGTTTTAAAATGTTAGTGATTTTCATGCTAATTTTGAAAATTGTTGACGCAGCATCAACCATTTTTGTTTAGAGTGGTAATTCATGTTCGTAATAAAACATGACAAAAAAAAATCAAATATAAAAAAATATATAAAAATACCAATAAAAATGTAAAAAAAACAAACAAACAAACAAACAAAATTTAAAATTTAAAATTAAATTTAAAAAAACAAATATTAAATTTAATAAATAAAATTTTAAATTAATAATTCTCGTTTGATCAGTAATTATGTTCTTGGCGACTAGGCACTCTTACTAGCGCCTTTCCACTCCACCGCACATTGCTCATCGATTAGTTTCTCCTGAGCTTCTGCATTATATTTTGTTTTGGCACCAATCCGATGAAGTAGGGCACTTTCAGAACCATGACTTAACTTCACCTCAATATTTAAGAGAGCTATCTGACCAAACACTTAGATTTTTCATTTGAGCTAAGGAAATGAGGAAGCAATTCCTTCAAAGATAACTCAACAAGTGCACCTTGAACTTTATATCACTTGACATCAATGACTAGACTTAGAAATCAATGACAGCAACTACCAACATGCTCAACAACCCCTTTGTTTATTCATATTCTTAAGGTTTATACTTCCAATTTTGATGTCAAGATAGTAATTCTTCCAAAATTTTGCTCCATTATCAGATTCAATTGATCTTGTAATATGCTAAAACAAAATATTTGAATCTATTCTACAAATTGTGAAACCCAATTACGATCGCACAATCACATGAACAAGAAAGAGAAGGAATTTCAATTGCAAAACACAAAGATGTATCTGGGGAAAGCCTCAGCTAAAAACCCTGCTATTTGTATATTGCATTAAGTCAAGAATATGAAACAATACAATGCTTCTCTCGGGCTTGAGAGCTCTCTACACTATCTCTGACAGTCTCACTCTGATCTAAGCAGGTTTGGTCCAATACTTAACCAATTCCTTGCCCCTGTCTGACCAGCCTTGCTCACTCATTCCTGAAGGAATCGAGCCCTTATTAATTAGGAAATTCCCATCAATTGATTGTGCAATACATCCAAGGCATCCTAATGACCTCATGCATGACCTATACAATTTTCTAATTATACAATTGATAGTCTACTTCCCTTTAACTCTAATCTCAACTGGGTCACTCTTTGAACTAACATGCAACAACAATTTATAGTGAATTATTAGTTATCTGATTGATCACTACATGTAAATTAAATTAGATTTAATTCACTGGACCTCTCACTAGCTCATCCATCAGTTAGAACTAGTTAAACTGATTTTAACTCAAATAAACTAAGTAACTAATTACGGCACAAAATAAACTCGACCAAGGCTACTAAAATTTAGGAGACGCTCTACATGCCTCTAGTTTGACCCCCAACTAGAATTAACTAAGCTAACTAAGTCTTCCCAACTCAGTTAACTCGTACAAGTTGTCATGTGATGTGGAATTACAATTTCCTTCTAATTTAATTAAGGGAAAAATAAATTAGAAGCCCTTCTTGTTGCCAATTTCAACACTCCCTCTCAACAAGAAAGGGATTGTCTACTACCCTGATCCTACCTCTGGGGAACTCGAATTTGCCTCTTGACAGTGTCTTCGTCAAGATGTTTGCATTTTGCTCCTCTGTGGGAATGTACTCTAATGACATAGTCTGCCTCTGCACACAATCTCTGAGATGGTGATACTGGATATCAATATGCTTGGACCTGTCATGAAAAACTGGATTAAATAAGAGTTTGATGCAACTTTGGTTATCACAATAAATCACCATTGAATCTTGTTGAAAAACCTTAACTAGGTGTGGTCTTCATAATGACTTGTAATTATGTTACTTACTTCATGGGTTTCATGAGCAAGAAGTTTTATTATAGGTCAAAGACTTCTTCTTGATGTCTTTTAAGATTGTCATCTAGTCATAAATATAATTAAGAGTCATGTATATGAAGTCATGTTACGCATGTAAAAGACATGTCAATTATGTAAAAGATACACTCCAAGATACTGGTCACTATGCCTCTTATAGTCGGCCAAAAGATGAACTATATTTTCCTTATAAAGAAGTCGGCCTACCTCCATGATCATGTCGGCCTAGATAGCAAAGATGAGTCCTTCTATAAAGGGTGACTCAGCCTCCTTGTTTCACCATCCATCTCAGTCATCTCTGCAATACTCAGTGCAGATCTCAGTGTGAAAGTGTTAAGGGTTATATAGTGAAGTAGAAGGTCATAAACAAGTGCGGAAAGGTTCTCATAAAGTTTGGATTAAGTCTCTTATATTACCAATGTAATCTCAGCGGAGGCCAAAGAAGATTTCAGGACTACTTCAGTTCAGTTAAAGGGTATAATCTAGTGCAGAACAGTGTTGGAAGGTGACCAAAGCAAGGAGGCATTTGAATACCGAAAAGGAAGTTTGTTGGAAGCCGAAAACGCTGTGTCAAGGGTTACAAAATTAAGAGACCGAGACTCTTAGTGACAGTGTTGAACAGTGCAGAAGCACAAAAGTTTGAAGACTGAGATGTATAAGAGATAGTGACAAGTGTCTTGGAGGTAATCTTGTGTCAAGTGTCTTTAGTCAAGGGTCTTGGAATTCTCAATTGAAGCATCTATAAGAAGAGATTAGTGGGTTTTCCCCTCAAGAGGCAGGGTTTTGGCCCTGGCTTGCAGCCTACATATTGTGTCACTGTTCTTAATGTTTGGGTAACTGTTTGAAGTATTGTTTATCGTAATAACAATAATCAAAGAGAAAGAAGCTAAAGTATAACACAAGTAGTTATCAAATAAGAGAATTGAATTAAACATTGCCCTACCAAATTCTCAACAGATCCATCTGTCGACCAAACAAACCAACAAGTATCTTCCTCATCCAGATGGCCTCACATGCTTCACGGCTGGCTACAATGTACTCTGACTTTGTTGAACTGAGTGCAATAGATCTTTGTTTCTTGTTGTACAAAGAAACTGTTGTTGATCCAATGCTAAAGATGCCCTCTGATGTGCTCTTCCTATCGAATGGACTCCCTGCCCAATCTGCATCTATGAAGCCTTGAAGCTTCACTCCCTTTGTTCATCTGTACCATAGCCCAAACTCTGTAGTGCCTCTGAAGTATTTCAACACATGCTTGTATGCCTTCCAAAAGAGCTTGGTAGGCTTAACCATAGCTTGACTAAGTTGGTTAACCGCATAGCATATGTATGGTCTTGTGTTCACCAAATGCATGAGTGAACCCACAAGCTGCCTATAGATGGTAGCATCTACTACTTCGCCTAAAGCAGCAACCTCCTTCCTCCAGTTTCCTGCTAAAGGAGTCTCCATGGGTTTGCTACCCTCCATGTGGAACTTCCTCAGAATCTCATTGGCATACTTGCCCTGAGATACAAATAGCTCCCCATCACTTTGCCAGCTCTCCAACAAAGAAATAGTGCAAGAGCCCCATGTCCTTCATCTCAAATTCTCATGATCCTCTCAAGAAATAAACAGTCGTTCATCAATTGGCCAAAATCAAATCATCAACATAAAGTACAATGATCAAAAGTTTACCTTCTACCACAATATGGTAAAGGTTTGCATTTGCTTCACTCTTGGTGAAGCCCAACTCGGTGAAGTAGTTGTTGATCCTAGTGTACCGAGCAAGAGGTACTTGCTTCAGCCCATACAGTGCTCTCTTGAGTCTACACGCATGCAACTCTCTGTAGAAGGTCTCAAAAACTTTTGGCTACTCAATGTACACCTCTTTCTCAATCACTTTGTTTTGTCTTTACATCCATCGGATGTATCTGCCATCCCATCTACGCTGAAAGTGCAAGGATGGATCTGATTGATGAGTACCATGCAACTGGTGCAAAGGTCTCATCATAATAAATCCCCTCCACCTGAGAGAACCCTCTGGCCACAAATTCGGCCTTGTGTTTCTCCACACTCTCATCTGTTGCTTGCTTCACCTTGTAGATCCACCTGGATCATACAACTGACTTCCCCTCTGGTCTTGGGACAAATTCCTATGCATTGTTTTGAAAAATCCTCTTTACCATTATTTATCCCTCATTCCTACATTTAAGTTATCTTCATAAGTAAAGAATCCTTCCTACTTAATGAAACTTAAAATCCCATTTGATTAACTTCCTTCATTCATAAAAATACAAAAACCCTCAAAAAACACTCTATCCTAAGTAAGTTGGTGAAATGATGAAACAATAAGCTATGATTTTATTTATTCAATCTACTTGGTCGTTTAGTGTATTTTGTGTATTCCATTTCCCCTTGTCATATTAACTTCTAACTTACTTTATTAATTCCCTAAAAATACCTTATCCTATCTATATAAATTCTGTTTATCTAAAATACCCCCTTAAACCCACTAATATAAGATTTTTGACCAAAGATATTATCCACATGGTGAATTAAAAACCCAAAATATACTCCCTTTGGTCTCAAACTAACCTTAATTAAATACCCCGCCCCCTATGCTTATAGACCTTTCAAAAAAGTCTAAAACTGTATAATAAAATGAAAAATGTGAATATCGCTTTCATACATATCCTATGTGTTGAATGCCCAAAAATATTACCATCCCATGTTTATCCTAAGTATTAATACATAATAAAGTTTGTTACAAAAAGCAACCCCCTCACCTTTGTAATATACTCATTAATCTTTCCCCGACCTTTTAACCCCAGGTTTTACCACTATGCAACTAAGGTTTTAATCCATTTAACAATTAAACCTTTCCTGTGTTTTCTCCCCGATATGTAATAGCCTTACGCTATACATAAATTTAACCTACATTAAACCCTATAATCCCGCCTCATGTCCCCTCTCACATAAGTTTTAATCTCTTTTAACTATATATAAGCCCGCCTTATATACATAACTATAAAACCTTTAATCCAATGCTTAGTTTATGAAGGTTTTAAAACCATTTCCATCCCTCAGCGCATATCATTTAAACCCCTGTCCCACATAACTTTTGACCGCAACTTCTAAAATAATCCTGGCCCTTCGCTTCAACCTTTTAGATCCGACGGTGCAAAATCATTTTCGTGCTCACAACATGATCATCCGTTCGAAGCCCAAACGTACGCGAAATGGGATGTTTTGACATTTTTGCCTCCTACGACGTGGAAAAACACCATTCAATCGCGTTCATTCGGAGAAAAATAGCTTACCACCATTATCCAACGCGAAAACTGTTGTCTGTTTCGCATTTAAAAATCAAAATTGTCGCCCGCCATTTGATGGACCTGCAATTAATGCATTTACGATGGTTAAATATCAAAGTTTTAAACCTTTGATATACCATTTTTAATGTGTATTTGCGCATTCAAATTGTAAAAGAGCTCTATTTGACTGAGAAAAACCCTTTGATCGAAATTATCGACTGATACCTGGAAAAAGTCAAAATTGACCATTAAAGCCATTCGACTACTCCAGCAATCCGGACCAGACTTCAAATTCATCCGTGACTTCCTTAAGAACCCTGTAATCAACCAAATACCTGCATTCAAGGTATTTCTCGACAATCAAAATCTGGAATTTCAAAGTTTAGACCCAGAATCATAAAACCAAGTTTTTAATTAAAGGTTTTACCCAAAGAAATTTCCCAAAAGCACCGAAAAAGAGGCCAAAACCTGGCCAATTTTTTCCAGAAAACCCTGTTTTCAGTTATGAGCCTTTCTAAAGCCAAATTTCCAATTTTTTTGAAGCCTGAAGACCAAACTCAAAGACCTATAGGGTTAAATTTGTTGAATATACCCTAAAAACCCCTTTTGCAGTCAAATTCCCTCAGGAAACCCTTGTTTCCAGTTTTATCCCAAGTTTTATATCATCAGATAAACCAAATTGAGAAAAAAGCCCAAAAGAAGCCATCCTTAGCCTAAATTGCTCAATTTTCTCTCTGTTCAAATAAAGAAAACTCCCGTAAACAATCTAATCAGAATATTCCCAATTAACTTTGCTAATTGGAATATTTCATTTTTGCTTTATTTTGCCGCTTTAGCTAGAAATAATAAATAAAGTGAGAAATAAGAGGGGTCACCTCACTTTAGTCACCTCACTTTATAAATAAAGTGTTCTTTTCCTAGTTGATTGACGTTATAACTTAGAGAGGGGGCCTTGGGGGTCCACATGAGTATGATGGGAAGGCATCAGGCTGACCCAAGGTTAACTGCGCAGGCCAAGGAGAGTGAAGGACGCAGTCAAGGTTTTGGAGGGAGTTTAGCACTATAAAAGGTGGGGTTCTCACCTCATTTGGGCATGCATGATTTGATATT